>OX122943.1:900000-930000 GCA_944738685.1 Synanthedon myopaeformis
GTGAGAGTGAAGCAGGAGGACGAGTGGCTCGTCGACAACAGCAGCGTCGTGTACGAGGAGCGAGCGGACGAGTACGAGGAGAAGAAAGTCAGTCCGAGGGTGCGCAGAAAAAATAAGAAGTATCTCGCGTATGTATCACTTCTTATTTTAGTGATGCTGGATATCCGTATCCCCGGATATCCGGGGGAGAAGAGATCCGTATCTGTATCCGCGGATATCCGGGGAAGAGATCCGTATCCGCGGATATCCGGGGAGAAGAGATCCGTATCCGTATCCACGGATATCCGGGGAGAAGAGATCCGTATCCGCGCATATCCGGGGGGAAGATCTTGACTCCAAATATCCGTATTCGGATCCGTATCCGCGGATCTTGAAACCAAATATTCGGATCTGTATCCGCTGATCTTGATACCAAATATCCGTATTCGGATCCGTATCCGCGGATCTTGACACCAAATATCCGTATTCGGATCCGTATCCGCGGATCTTGACACCAAATATCCGTATTCGGAACCGTATCCGCGGATCTACATTTTTTGACGATCCGGCACATCACTAATTTTTTTAAGGTTAAAATAATCGAAGTACTACAAGTAAGCGTGACAAATGCGAAAGCGGCACATGTCAAGTACGCCTAAAAAGTAATTATGGCGGAGTCAATGGTGAAAGGTGGTAACGAACAACTTGTACTGTTCATTTTAAACACCAATGTGTCAAAGTAGTCACATTTTCTTTAAACGACAGACGTTTGGTCGGTTTTAAATGACAGATGACAGATAATTGATGCTCTACTCATAATAATATGTCACTTTTAAATGTTCCATAAAGTTCCTAGTGTTTTGTATGTCGTGCGAAATCCATACTTGTAGTACATCGATGGTTAAGATCGACAGACAGACTGAAGACCCACTCGATGGTAGGTGGCTACCGTCGCCAATGACACGAGCAAAGCCAAAGGTGCTCCAAGTGCGCCGCCAACTATAGTGGGATAAGTGATTAGGAAGGGATGGAGTAATGGACTCTAATATATACTAACACTAGCTGTTGCACGTGACTTAGTCCGCGTAACTTTATAAAATACTAGTATATGTCCGCGACTTCGTCCGCGTCTTAGCCCATGTCGTGTCACTCGCTGATAATGTAGATTTCTATGGATGAAAGAATTTTATAAAATCTGTCCACTAGTTTTTGAGTTTGTTCATTACAAACATACAAATCTTCTCTCTTTATAATATTACTAGCTGGTGCCCGCGACTTCGTCCGCGTTGAACGATGAAAGGTACCCTATGTCCTTTCCGGTGTCCTGGAGACAGTATATGCAAAATTTCATCGTGATCGGTTCAGTAGTTTTTGCGTGAAATAGAAACAAACATCCAAACATACTTTCGCATTTATAATACTAGCTGGTGCTCGCGACTTCGTCCGCGTTGCACGATGAAAGGTACCCTATGTCCTTTCCGGTGTCCCGGAGACAGTATATGCAAAATTTCATCGTGATAGTTTCAGTTAGTTTTTGCTTGAAAGAGTCACAAACATCCAAACACACTAACGCATTTATAATATTAGTACGGATTGGATATATTCAATGTCCTATTATAACTTACCATCGATATTTCCATAGCAAACAATGTTGCATTATGTACCTACTAGCTGGTGCTTGCGACTTCGTCTGCGTTGAAAATTAAAAAAAAGCAATATAACGCTTGACCTCGTGTTGCTATAACACGATTTTATTTGTCCCTCGGGAATAGTAAATTTTTTTCTGGATGAAAGGTACCCTATGTCCTTTCTGGTGTCCCAGAGACAACGTGTATGCAAAATTTCATGATGATCGGTTCAGTAGTTTTTGCGTGAAAGAGTCACAAACATCCAAACATACTTTCTAATTTATAATATTAAAATAATTCGGATAGAATATATAATATAGACAACACGTTTGGTCCAGTGGTTAGTGTCCCTAGCTGTTAACCAAACGGTCGCCGGTTCGTACCCGCTAGGGGCGAATGTTTATGTGTTAACAATTTACCTTTGTATCTTGAGTCGTGGATGTTTTGTATTTATAATATGTATGTATTTACAAAAAAAAAAGTAATCAATGTATTATATCAAATCAACTGTCTGTTATCCATAATACAAGCATTAGTTGCTTAGTGTGGAACTAGATGCTGCTGTGTGTGGAATGTGTGAAGATATTTAAAACTATATATATATATATATATATATATATATATTTATCTTTTCAGATACGAAGAGAGGGCAACGCTATGACCAAACATATAGATCATCTCCAACGAAGAGCGGATAAGCAGATGTGCTGTTTTTCTCATGGAGCGATCATCGAAAATGGGGATTATTTTTTTTTCTTGTAGAAAAATGTAAAATTTAGCTAAACGTCAACTTTATTAATGCAGGAAGTTCTTTTTTTGTGCAATTCGTGAAATATGTACTATTAATGGAGTTCAGTTCTCTCGCTGCTTTCATCCCTGAACGGACGGACAGACGGACAGACGGACAGACGAATCGTGGATGGGATGGTCCGTGTCCCAAACGAAGATATAACGTGTGCACAGGGGGTGTATATGTATAAAAAACTATGTCTGTATACAGTATGTAATTAATTATAAATAAAAGTATATATAAAAATTACTGTGAATTTTTATTGAATGTCATTTTTAAAGAAAAATGATATTTTTTTGTGAAATTGGTGAGATATCTAAATCCTATTTAAAGGAAAATAAAATAAAAGAGATTTAAATATACAATACTTGAATTTATTTATTTATTTTGAGTACAATTTTTTTTTTTTTTTGTTTTTTTTTCTTTGTAACAGTGGGACAATATTTTATTCTTTTATTATTATTTTTCAAAGAGAACAAAGTCGCAGGCATCTGCGCTAGCTGGTACCTGCGACTTTGTTCGCTTTGAAAAATAAAAGATATAACGCCTGATGAAATCAATGAGCAATAAAACACCTGAAATATTCATTGCTGTTATTCTTTTGCCAGGCGATGGATTTTTATTTTTAAATGATCCCTCGAGAACTGTTGTCCTCTTTTTCTGCATTAAAGTATCGCTGACAAGTGTATGCAAAATTTCATGATCGGTTAAGCAGTTAAGGCGTGAAAAGGCAACAGACAGTCACACACACACACACTGGATCGAAATTATTCTTGCAAGCTCTTATAACTTTTTTATTTCTAGATATTTTAATAGTTTTATCACATTTTTGTTTCATTTTACTTTTATCTGTATAATTAAACTAAAAAAAATGGAAAACTCCTTCAATTTGTATTTCTTGTACTCGTCCATAAATTTTTATAATCCATATAGGTATAAAAAATTGATCAAAAGTTAGGGTGTAAAAAATAAAAAAACCAACAGTCCTTTTATTATTAATTTATTTATCAATATAATAATATGTATATATAGTTTAACTTACAGCCATAAAGGGTGCGTCAGCAGCGACACGTCAGATAAGTAACGACAGCTCAACCAATCTATGGTATTATTTATTACATCGTCGCATTGTGAAAACATAAAAAACATACATCGTTAATTCCACAAATGTAAAAATTAATTACTCTTTCACGTAATCTCTAGATCGGCCTCTAACATACTACTTTACATATACCTACATATATGTACAATTATATAGATATAATATAACACCGTGTCTTTTTGTTACATAATCCTCACAAAAAAAAAATAATTTAAAAAACACTTGCATATTTTCTCAAATCGATTCATGTGCGGGTAGGTAGTAAACGAAATCCATTTTACAAACATTTATTTTATATATAAAATGTACCGTATATATAATAAATTATACTGTCAATGTCAAATGTGACACATGAAAAAAAATTACAAACCATATCTTGGGAGCCAAATTTATATATATATCAAAATATACAATCTTCGTACAGTAGTTATTACAATATAATATTTATAGAGTATACATAAAGGCACACATAAAATCCTAAGATGACTCTTCGCTTGCCACGCCACAGATTCGAAGTTTATGACGTAACGCACCGCCGCCATTTTGCGACCACAGAGCAATGCAACAACTCCTCACTTGTCAAATATATATAAATAAAACTGTAGATTTTGCATAATAATATTCAATTTAACCAATGACCTCGAATCAATGTTACGTGAATACCTTCAGTTCGCTTCTCTAGAGATTATTCCCGATCACGTAAACGGGCTTGATTAATCTGCGCATTTTTTGAATTGAGCATAGTTTTTACATGTAATACTTTTTAGTAATTTTTCATTTAAAACATCTTCTGTCAACAGTTAGCGCGTTGACGAACTGTTGAATCAACGTTAACGCTCATTACTAATATTTACAATTTCATTAATCATCGCACGACTCGGGGGTACGCAAATCCGCCAGTCAATTTTTCTTTTTTTTTCAAATTCTTTGAGGGTAGTTAAAAAACATAGTACTCTAATATAGCTTATTTAATAATAATCAAACCATCATCACATCAAATATTATTTTAAAAAAACTTATTAAGAGTTATTGTAATAATTATATTTTTATTTATAAAATAAATATGCGTACAGTGCCGAAACGTAGTCATAACGGGACCAGACATAAATGGAACACATCGCACCTCTTGCGGCAGGACTGATCCACAAGTTCAAATTGACTAACGCCGGTTTTCAATAAACTATCTCTGGTTACGGATAGATAGCTATCTGCGATAAGCAATAACTTCTTATCTATCTTCAAATTGGGTTTCACAAGCGAGCTTTGGGGCGTGCTATGCTCAGTCACTTCGAGGGTATTGGGGGAAAAAAATTTTGAAATTCCTCGAAGAACCCAAGTTGTCGGACATAGCCAAGAGAATAAGCAAGTTCAAGTAACAACGGGCTTGACGTACGACCTGAAAGGCTTCGCGGTAAGACGCAGGCTGAGCTGTTAGTATGATTTTTCAACTACCGTCAAAAAAAACTAAAAAATTATATATATTTGACTGGGGAATCTGCATTTAGTAGACACCTCACATAAGAGCGCAAAAGAAAACTAAGCCCGTTACTCGATCCTTTCTTCCTGTCCTGAGAGTTTTCCAACGTACGCCGCCGACATTCGCAAGCATCTTTCTTTTTTTTTTAAAAAAAAACCTCTTAATTAACAAAAAAGGGGGGGTAAGACCTACCTACAATTATTGACTAACTTTATACGACTACGCGACTTATTTTTACAACAACCAATAAATGTATGTAATTTTTTTTTTCACATTTTTTCATCGAACCAAAAAAAAAACTCGAAATCAAAAAATTCCACAATCAGACTACGCTGACATCTTTCGAAGGCCCTAAATATACACCGCTTAAGAATTATTATTATTATTATTATTATTATAACTTTTTTTGAATATTTTTATCATTTATACATTACAAACTAGTTTTATGTTTTTTTTTTAATTATATATTTAAAAAAATTAGCACATCGTCTCCTTTGGCGTACTTACGAGAACAAAAATATAGCAACAATAGACAAAAAAAAAGTGTAACTTAAAAAACTTAACAAGTAACGTATCATAGACTTAGCGGGCGATGTGACGCTTTTAGGGCCCTATTTTCCTACAAATTTTAATTTTATTATCATTTTTATTCACTAAAAAAAAATGCAAACAATTCACCTATCGCTTAAGAAAAGGTACATTTTGAACGAACACGTGAGTGTATGCAAAAAAAAAAATCTACACAGAAAAACTTGAACTCACTTGAACCAATAAATCTACACAAAACTGCGACGAGTCAACTGTCCAATTGAATCCAATTAATATTGAAACGCTATAAGCATTTAAGATCTATGTTTAAATGTTTGGTACCTAATCATTAATAAAGAGAATTATTTTAAAAATATCAAGAGCAAACAAAAATGCCGGCTATTTTTTGTGCAGATTAATTAGTCGCTACGAGTTTGCTCCATTTACACAAATATAAGCCCCGCAAATTGCTAATGCCCATGGCCGCCATTTTGATGACGTAATCTCGTGACACACTCAGTACCGTTGGCAACACTAGCCAGAGATTTGCTAGATGCCGATGACGTCACGTAGATCTTAATCATGCGCCTTAACAATTTGCTGAGTTTATAGCTCAGTTTCTTTAGGACATTCGTCGCTAAATTTGTCTTTTATTGTTAGCAATAACATTTTCAGTGATCAATAAACACATATACAGTACAAATTCATTCTCTAGTACTTTTAGACAAAAAAAATAATGCGTAAAACCGCAACATCGCCAGATGACCGATCGCTTCTAAACCTAAGCAATTAAATCATAATTTCATTTACAATCTAAATTAAGGGTAAGTTGGTCAAATTGGGGGACGGTATTAAAAAATTAAAAGTTTGCATTCGAGTAGCGGGAACCGTTTGACAGGATCAAGATACCATGAAAAAAAAAAAACAGGGACATCCATAGTACATACAGGAAAGTGCACCCATTTAGCCATTAAATTGAATTAAAAATACAACAGGAAAGAAATCATATCCGTTCCTCTATTAGGGTAGTTTTCAAAAAGTATAAACTAACACGTTACCCGCTTTCAAAATGTGCAAAAAAAAAAAATAATAATACAAAAACTGCTATTACGATAGGAACTTTTGATTTGCAAACTCACAGAAGCGACCTTAGCTTTGTCCAGACTCAAAATTAAACCTAATAGTTATGTTCGACTTGGGCGTTTTTGATGTGTGCTTGGATTTGTAACTAAACTACGTTGGCGAAAAGAACACATTATCTATAATAAAGTAGTATAGAACTATAGATCCGTACCTGTAGAGGTTACAGACGTGGGTTTCTTAAATATTGTATTACGTTTAAAAAGAAAACTACAGCAGTGATCTTAAACGGCTTTAATTGCGATAAAATACCGAGTACCTCGAGCAGAGCCCTCGATTCCAGGCTGGCACTTGTCAAAAAAAAAAAATTTATTTAGAAACATGCAAATCCCGTGCAGTTTTTATTGCGTCCTTAAAAAAAAGTTAACATCTATATTATGCTGTCATATATTATTATATATTGAGACGACGACATGCTTCGATAAACTTTTTTATCAATTACAAACTGCCCCCAATGGAGATCACAAACTATTTTTTTTTTTTTTCTAAAAATCCCTAAAATAATCTAAGAAAAATTACGAAAATAAGTGTGTTTACTTTTATCTACTTTTAAAAATGGCCAAGAAAATTAAAATATTTAAAATCAGTGGGAATTTTCGTACATTAAACGCGCGATCGTACGATGACGTCACGATTCGTCTCGCCGGCCGGGCGGTGAGTTGCCGCACGTTGGCCGCACGGGCTATTCTAGTAGAAACGTGACGTGACGTGACGTGACGTAACGAAGGGAGCGCGCGAAATCTCGTAATCTTTTTGATGTTAGGTATATTTTAGTGCAACATTTTAACCCTTTTTTATTCTACATTGTCAAATCATCAGCTGCAAACACACTCCAAAAACGCGTCATCAAAAAAAAGCGTACTTAAAAATAAAATTATAAACTGCACTCTTAAATCTTTCGTCTCTCTAACATTTAAACCGTTACAATATTATACAAAACAACAAAGACGTGTGACGGCTAATCCGTAACGTTGCCTATTTAAGAAAAAAAAAAATCAAATTCTCACTTTCTTTAATCTTATATACACAATTTGCCCTAGCTACACATTCTAGCGTGAAACTTCCGAACCGAAATTGGTCGTGTTTCAAGATGCCTCCGCTAGATGGCACTGATATTGATTAACGAATGCGTCACAGACAATTTCGCTTCGCGTCATGAAAATTTCTCTTTACACGTCGACAGATAGAATTCGTGGTTCATTGACTACCGACATGAAAAATCCCACATAATTTCGTGTGACGCAGTCACACACACACACATACATACATACATACATACATACAAACACACATTCCGTACATTGAGCAAGTTGCTAAATCATAAAAAAAAATAACATTTGAACCAGTCTGGAGTTGAATAGTTGTGCAAAGATTTCATTTACGATAAAATGCGTGACGTCTTGTGTCGGGCATTCAGACAGACACCAAGACTCTTTTGACGAGATATAAACACTAATATTTGTAATTAATCAAAGGCAGCAAAATTTCAGCATTATATCGTGTAAAAAGGTCTAAAAAACACTATCGTTAGAAGAGTACTAGAAAAGCTTAACTGTCAGGGCGCATTGATTACTATCAGAGCGCTATAACACGAGACCTGACAGTAATGACGTCTCTGCTGTCTCGTGACGTCACATGGCGACAGTTAAGTTTGCTATTATCATTAACAGAATCTTGTATAATATTAATTGTAATGCAGTACCATTTTGTTGGCATCAATCGAGCAAGTGCATTAGAATATTTAATCTAAAGAACCGCACTTTGTAGCGTAAATAAAATTTGACAATTCACAACGACTCTATATATCTATTATAAAATGCGTTAAGTTTGAAATAATATGAAGATGTATATGTCGTGTTTTTTATTTATGTGGCAAATACAATTGTGCACGTCACATTAAATGTCACTTTGACGTTGACAGATCATAGAGCTGAAATGTCTATTAAAATTATTGTCATCAAAACGGTTTGATTTAAGACATTTCACGCCGACAACGGTCCATAGGAGAGCTGCCGACTTCAGTAGGATTAAAAATAAGGCTTTAAGAAGAGATAGGGAACTTAGGTTCTGAAGCCAGAGATAAAAAAATCTGATAGATACAATCAAATATCTCACTATGAATTTTTATGTAATAATTATACATCATGTGAAATAACCGTAAACGTGTATCTATCTTTAGATTTTATTAAAAAAATCGTAGATGGAAGCAAAAAGAAAGAAGATAGACAGGCGATTTTGCGTGCCAGGCTCCGGATCTTAGTTTTTAAAAGCGTACTGCCATATTTTTTTCACTGTCTCAGTATTTATATGCAAGACGGTGTCATTTGAGCGACTGAATGATACTTGAGTTCATTGGACTCAGTATATAAGGTCCATTTGCGGATAGTGAGTCACGAATCTAGCTTTTTGTTTCCATCTACGTAAAAATTGGACATACCCGCCACATTAAAAAAAACAATCTTTTGTAAATTTATTTCACAATTAGTGTATCATCTAAAACAAAATCATATACATCTTCGTACTTAATTAAATAAAATTTTACTTAGTTGCTATCTTGTGTGCTGTAAAGATTGGCAGTAAATTAGCATCCCGCGAGATATTCTGTATACCTTCATTTCATCAGTAAAAAAGCCCACCAGAAAAATAAATATTTAGTTAAAAAAAATCAACAATAAACTCATTGCATTATAATTTAATAAGACGTCTGCGAGTTAGTCATTGAATCATTGATTTTTATACAATATAATAAATAAAACAGACATTACCTACTTGTTTTATTTTCCAATATAAAAAAACTTTGGTAAATAGTGTCGATCAAAGAATTCCATAAAAAATCGAAATTCATTGTCACACAATAATGTCATATGCATTTTACCCAGCTTCAATAATTCTAATATTAGTTTTGTTTACGTGAATATGTTGTTACCAATAACATTTTCTTTGACCTTATTATATGTGCATATCGAACCGATTCGATTATACCATATATATATATATATATCTAAAGCATACTTCGTGTTACTAAATCTTGAAAGTGTATAATAGATTTATGGTTACATCAAACCGTATTCCCCGATTTTGTATTATAATAACTTTTTCTCATTTGCCTCCCACTATAGAAGCAAATCAAAATGACACATCAAAAGTAGGGTAGATGAAAAGAAGGCAAAACAGACTACCCACCAGTTTTCGGTGCGAATTTAAACAGATCAAAAACAATCTCACACATTCGTAACGTCGCATTTAAAAAAAAAGACCTTAAAAATATAGCATAATTATTATTATGATAGTTATTATATCTTTACTTGATTTCAACACACCAGGGGAGGGGACCAGTCTTTGCATTTATATAAACTCCTAAACGACACTAGAGGGAGTCACTTTTAATAATATCATAAAATCTTTACAGTATTTCGGTGCGACTAAATTGAAATAATCTATCTAATGGGGACATAAATAGTGAAGGGCACATTTTGATAACGACACGCCGAGGTGATTGTAAACCTTAACGAATACATAATACGGACACATTTTATTTGAATTTTTAAATTTATAGACACATATTATGTCATCAAAGTACACTTTTTAAAGGAGGCCTCACATTGGCTACAATCGCGCGCGTTTAGTTTACGTTCGGCGTCTATATTTCTGCTTTGCAACTGCACAGACGCTTAAGCGATCGTTCTTGTCGCTTCGGCGACTCATTTCATGTGGGAAATTAATTGCTCTAGCGACACAGTAGTCGCTCAAGCGACAGTTCTATCGTGCGGACGGTCGCTTCAGCAACTATCGCTGAGCTACTGTCGCTTGAGCGATAGTAACCAGTATGCGGTCTTAACTGTTGACTATAAACCTTCAAAACGCTTACGAGAAAGTCTCAATTTAAGTACACACTATATGCCGTTTAATTTGACAGCTGTCATTTTGACAGGTGTCACTTGATAATTTTGAAAATTTTACTTTCATCATTACGAGTACAGACAGTTTCCAATCACCCCACCGATCGACATTTGAGATAATTTTTTAAAAAAAAAAGGAAAAAAAACCACATTATTTAAAACACGTGTTTATCTACAGTGTTCATAATATCGAGTGCGTAAATCGAAAATGTACCTTTAACGCACGAGCGTGTATGTGTACAATATATTTGGACTAATTTTAAAATTAAACCTCATTTGAACTAATTTAAGAGGTTTTTTTACGAATTTAAATTTATTAAACACCTGGATTTTATTATTATTTTTTTTTAAGCGTTCACAGCAGCTATTGTCTTGATGCGATTGTTTCCAACAAACACAATATAATAAAAAAAAAATCCAATTTTTTTTTTGGTAAATGTTCTCATTTTTAGGTATGTACTTTAATAATTTTAAAAATTTAATTTTTTAAGTAATTCAAAAAAGTGAACAAACAATTTTATATTTTGTGATGATTGTGACAAAAGTTTAAAAAAAATATAACTAGAAAATTAAAAAAAAAACCTAGGTAAATAATAAGTTAACTATCCACAATACCTAATTTTAACCAGAAAAAAAGTTATATTCTCAAGGGATAAACTAAAATAAAATAAAAAAAAACTAACGCCTGGCCAAATTGTCATAGCAACAAGACGTCAAGGGGTTATATTGCGTTATATATTTTTTTTATTTTTTAACGCGGACCAAGTCGCTAATAAACGTTAAAATCTATTGAATTTTTGTTACAATTTTAAACTTTTTAAAAAAAAAAAAAAAGTCGCACCCGACAATCGCAACGACAAACGCGAAAATCAAAATCGCACTTTAACTATATCGAATCATTGCTCGTGCACAAAGACCTATCTTTACTCTGTACTTAATTTAGCCAACATAGAAAAATATATATATATAGTTAAGTTACCAAGCAAACCTTATTTAAAACTAATTTTTTTTTTATACATTATATTTAATCTAGATAACAAACTCCTACAATTTGGAAATCAATCGATGTTCATTTTATTCTCGAAACAATGTGAAAAAAATATAATATATATATATTTCATTCATTAAGAAAGTATATTATGTTATATATATAGGGCAGTTAAGGAGTAACATTTTGTGTAATCATATCATACGAAAGATATACAATATATATATAGATTTATATTTAAAATCTCGAAGCGTTGACTTCATCAGCATAATATTGCTTATTGTCGATCGCGCAAGCTGTAACAAAAAACAAATAAAAAAATTATTATTTCTCATTATCACAAGACAAGACTGACAGGATTGGAAAAACATATGATGTCTTATGTCATTTTTTTTTAAATCACTATATCATCAATGTACTACAAGTATGGATTTGGCACGCCATACAAAACACTACGAACTTTATGGAACAGCTTTTTACTCGAGTTTTTTTTTAAGTGAAAGCAACGCAATAATTTAAAAAAAAAACATAAAGTAGAGGAATTTGTCGTGTATATATATATATATATATATACGGCTCTAGCGAAATGGACACGACAATGGAACATTTGAAAGTGACATAATAATATGCGTAGAGCATCAAGTCTGTCATCTATCATTTAAAACCGACCAAGTGTCTGTAATTTAGAGAAAATGTGACTTTATTTCAACACATTGGAGTTTAAAATGAATTTGAATGGTACAACTTGACTCATTGACGCGCGAAGTCAAGAGTCCGCCATGATTCCGTTTTAGGCGTACTTGACATGTGCCGCTTTGGCATATGTCACGCAAAATCCATACTTGTAGTACTTCGATGATAATAATAACAATAATATCTTCACACATTCCACACAGCACAATCTAGTTCCACACTAAGCAACTAATACTTGTATTATGGATACCGGACAATTGATTTGATATACTGCATAGATTACTTATTTTTTATAAATACATACATATTATAAATACAAAAGGTAAAATGTTAAAACATAAACATTATTATATATAATATTCGATGGATTATTATGAAATTTTACTTATAAATTAAATTGTTGTAGTTAATTATTAGACTAGTTTGTAATCCTTTTTAAACTATAAAGTGGAATTTTTTTATTATATGTAAGCTATCTATTCAAACTGTTATCGTGTGTATGTTTCCCTAAAAGAAAATAAATAAAAAAAACTCACCTAGGCTCCTAAATGAAGACAGCCCGTTGCTCCAATAACCCGTTACCACTCACACTCAATGCAGCGGTGTCTCTCACCACAAATTATTACACTCGACAACCACATTGTCTGCACTTTAGTTTTTTTTTTAACTATAAACTTATTTTTTTTTTAAAATGCACTAGTTATATATAACAAAAACACACACAGTTCAATTCATGCACTTCAATTTCAAGTTTCCTATTTTTTTATTATTATTATTTTTTTTTTTTTATATATACAATGCGATCACACTCTGCGTCCTCAGTTCGTTTGTGGTGCGGTTTCTGGTTTCGGTATGGGATTGGCTGAAAAATAAAAAAAAAAGACATATTATTTAAATATATATATATATATCTGTGGCCTGCAGCTAAAAGGGCCAATATCTATATTCCTATTCCTATCTTTCGGTAATAAGCATTAGAACAATGAACAAGAATTGTTAGTTATAATTTACATGTTATATTGTAGTATTACTAAAATATCTTTTTGTTATTGTTAGGACAAATAAATATCATTCTTTTTCAACAACTCTGCTGTTAAATCCCATTTTTCACAAAAAAAGGACTTTGGCCCTTTTAGCACCAGGCCACAGATATATATACAATGGTGGTTCGCATAAATAAATAATATCGGATATATACTTACGCCTCGGTCGGGCGGCTGCTATGACACTTTGGGCGCCGCACGAACCGGCGCGACCTCTGTTGTTGTTGTTGTTGTTGTTGTTGTTGTTCGGAGGCTGAGCCCCTCCACTGCCACTTGGGCCCCTTCTGAACACAAATTAGAGTGACAAATAAAGACAGAGGGAACGTGGAGGACATCCTGTACGATCTTTCGTACGTACATTAATGCAATGTATTGGGGGGGGGGGGGGGGCCTATTTGGTAAAGAGTAAGTAACTTGTAAATGTTTAATCTTTAAATAAAGTCATAGCCGTCGAGTATATATTGTGCAAATTATTTATTTGGCCAAACACTTCAATTAACATTAACATTAATAGAGAAATGCCTCGATAAAATGTATGTTAACAAAATTAGCAAAGCTTATTTAAGCTTTAACCAGGTTAATGGGAAACTGGGTTATAATAAATTTAATGTTATAATAAAATTAATACACATTTATCGAATACGTGTATTAAGTTAAGTGACGACACGTTTGGTCCAGTGGCCAGTAACCCTAGCTGTTAACAAAACGTTCGCGGGTTCGAATCCCGCTAGGGGGCAAATGTTTATGTGTTAACATTTTACATTTGTATCTTGAGTCGTGGATGTTTTTTATTTATAAAATATTTAAAAAAAAGTAATCAATGTATTATATCAAATCAACTGTCTGGTATCCATAATACACAAGCATTAGTTGCTTACTGTGGAACTAGATGGTGCTGTGTGTGGAATGTGTGTAGATATTTATTTATTTATTTATTTAAACCTTGATACTCTCAAGTCATTGAATTGACATATCGATTGTTAAGAACTAACCGACTTGACAATTAGACAAAAATTTCTATGTAAAGTACTCAAAACGCCCCTTACACGTTTTGATCCTTCGAGCCGGATCACCAAAACGGAACCCGAGCGGTCTGTGTGTTAAGGATTTACGACCTTTACAGTCCACTGCTGGACATAGAGGCCTATCTTAATTTTTTTTTTTATTTTAAGGTCTTCAGACAGGCTGACTGTCCACTTTTTTTTTTTACACACAATTATTATTTATCTTATTATGTATCGGGTAAATAAAATATGCTGGTACAATTCGCATAACTTGATTGACCTTATTATGCTTAAAATTATCTTGCGCTTGGTCCAAAGAAGACGGATTTGGGACAAGATGAGGACGGTGACCATTTGTACGTCTGTATGTCCTATGGAAGAAAGGGGAATGGGGCATGAGCTCATGCAGCTTCATGACCTGCGAAGTACATCTTACAAAAGACACATAGAAAGTATACAAGTATTATATTCATAGGCATCGATGTACTACAAGTATAGATTTCGCTTGACAAATGCGAAAGCGGCACATGTCAAGTACGCCTAAAACGGTGAAAGGCAATAAACGAACTATTATTGATTTTAAACTTCAATGTGTCGAAGTAAACTTATATTTTCTTTAAACGACACACGTTTGGTTGGCTTTAAATGACAGATGACAGATAATATGTCACTTTTAAATGTACCATAAAGTTCCTAGTGTTTTTGTGTGTCGTGCGCTATCCATGATAGTTGTAGTACGTCGATGATACGAGTGAACAGTGAGAGTACTGACGTGAAGTTGTTCCTGTGATGGTGATGGTGATGGTGATGGTGATGGGTGCGCTCGCTCTCGGAGACGGACCTGTGTCGGTCGTAAGGTCTCGCGTGAGGACCGCGTCCGGCCGCCAGCGGACCATCCGTCGACAGCAGCTCGTTCAACTGGGGCTGTTCGCAATTTCATTTTTTTTTTTATTCCACTTTACTCCTTAAAGGTCACGTCACACACGTAGCTATAATATATTTCCCGCGTTGTAAACTTCTTAGGAGGTACTCGTGTGTAGGTAGTTGTTTATAATTTTAAAAGCGGGAATAACACGGACGTATAATATTATATGAAGTCGTGTGAATAAATAATAAATAATTGAAAGCGTTTAAAGAAGTAAACAAGAATATAGAAATAATAGCTTTAATAAAATATATTTTTTTTTTTTTTTTTTTTCAATAATGATATATTTTATTCATGAAAACAATTACAACAATTAAACAGCAAAGTTAATGTGATAACATTAAAACTACCTAATAAATGATGAACCTAATAATATAATAAATTAATAAACCTCTGATATGGGAGATCTCATTAGAAAAAATTAAAAAAAAAATGGCACAAAAACCCGAAAGTCTCCTATACTTTGGTCACTTTGATAATACACTATTTTATAAATTATTTAATAGGTTTGTTACAAAAACAAAAAAAAAACTAGATATTTTGAAACGTGATAAGATAATATTCAATTAAGGCCAGAGGTAGATAGATAAACTATGATAAGTTGTTGCTTTTGTCATTACGAACGCCATAATAGGCCATAAAATTGCTTAAACTTGTTACAATAAAACCAATTTTACCTCCAAAACTCGAAAGTCTTCGATACTTTGGAACTTAGTGAGATATCCATTCAACTTTGGCTCCACTTGAAGCTCATTCGCGTGCTTGTAGTACTTGAGGAAAGCCCAGAACTTTTCCAGGCCGTACAGTTGACCTGTGAAATACAAACGATTCTTTTAAAACATACTATTTCTCTTTTGGATTCGTAAACACCGACGACATTATACAAGTATAGATTTCGCACGACATACAAAACACTAGAAACTTTATGGAACATTTAAAAGTGACATATTATTATCAGTAGAGCATCAATTATCTGTCATCTGTCATTTAAAACCAACCAAACGTGTGTCGTTTAAAGAAAATGTGACTTTACTTCGACACATTGGAGTTTAAAATTAACAGTAGAACTTGGTCGTCACTACCATTTACCATTGACGCGCATTTGGAACAAAAAGAGGAAGGCAAGACAAACATTTGGAACAAAAGGAAAGTGGAGTGGTTAATTTTTTATTATTATTATTATCACTATTATTATTATATGTATATATATTAAATCAATTTATATTTTATGATTAGTTTAGCTTAATTAGCTCACGCAGTATTGAATTCATATCCCGCCATGATTCCGTTTTAGGCGGAATCGACGTATGCCGCTTTTGCATTTTTGTGACGCGACATCCACAGTCATAGAATATCGTTGGTAAACATATACATTTTTTTTAAAATGTATGTTGCATGATTATGTATTTTTTAAAAAATATGTTGCACAATAACGATCACGATCTGCAATCTTGACTCAATGCTCTATATAATGAATTAAATAAATTTCTAGATATTTACCCATTAAACAATTATCAGTGTAAAATGAAACTAACAAACTGATTGAAAATTCATATATATATATATATAAAGGATATATAGAGTGCTTATTTGTAATTAAAAAAAAATATATATTCTTTGGATTTAAACATGGTGTAGGTTTAAAAAAAGTTTACTTGTTTATATTTTCATTTATACTTTAAATAATTTTAATTGTTTATTTTTTCCCAAGTCCACAGTTTCAGTAGTGTAACCTAACTTCAGAAAGTATTTCTTTTTTTTTTCTTTTATAATGCGTAAGACCTATTTGAGTAAGTTATTTTTTTTTTTTTTACTTATTTATTGTTAAAGTTTTTATATTACCCTCAATTTTTTTAAATTTTTTTTAAATTATTTATTTATTTATAATTTTTAAACTAAACAATTGTGTGTAGGTATTTACGTAAACATAAAATAAAATTATTGTCCTTGGAAGTTTCAGTTGTACGTTTGTAACATTGAATTATGTTTATAAAATAATACTAGCTGGTGCCGGCGACTTCGTCTGCGTTTAAAATTTTTGTAATAGCCTTAAAGCCTTCCTCGACAAATGGACTATACAATATAAAAATAATTTTTCAATTTGAACCACTACTTACTGAGATTAACAACAACAAACAAACAAATAAACAAACAATCTCTTCAGCTTTATAATATTAGTAATAAAGTATATAAGTATAGTAAAGTCAATATAGATTAATCATTTGACGACACGTTTGGTCTAGTGGCTAGTAACCCTAGCTGTTAACCAAAAGGTCGCGGGTTCGAATCCCGCTAGGGGCAAATGTTTATGTGTTAACATTTTACCTTTGTATGTATGTATGTATGTATCATTATATCAAATCAACTGTCTGGTATTCATAATACAAGCATTAGTTGCTTACTGTGGAACTAGATGGCGCTGTGTGTGGAATGTGTGAAGATATTTATTTATTTATTTATTTACTCACCCTTTTCGTAATCGGCAACTGTCTCCTGTTGGAAATGTTGATATAGTTCCGGACGGAACTTCCTCTCGAGGCCGTACGAGTAGAACCGGAAAAGGCACTCGAGGCCGTACCGGAATCCGGCCGCGGCGTCTTCGTTCGCCAGACTCCTGCGAATTATTCAAATATCAATACAAATTAAAAATGTATGTGCGACAGTCAATTAACGCACTTGACGACGACGGTTTGGACTAATAATTTTTTTAGAAATAAATCTTAATCACCAATCAAAACTCCTTCTAATAGTAAAAAGATTTTTTTGAATGTGAACACGGTGCGTAAGGATGGTTGTATATGTACTGTGTTGACTTCCTAATAAATAAATAAATGTATTTACCTGAACTCGTTGTACATCGTTCTGTTGAAATGATCGCGAAGGAAAAACGACCAGAAACGGAACAATGTGTTCATCTCTTGCGATTGTCCTATTCCCAACTTCTTGCGCTCTGAAACGGACAAATTTTATTTTATTCTACAACTATGGATCCCTCCTATGGTGACAACGACCACTTCCTAAAACGACAACTTTTAAAAAACGACATCTTTTTAGCATGACAACGTCCTAAAACGACATTTTTTTAGCATGACGTTCTAAAACGATATCTTTTTAGCATGACAACGTCCTAAAACGACATCTTTTTAGCATGACAACGTCCTAAAACGACATTTTTTAGCATGACAACGTCCTAAAACGACATTTTTTTAGCATGACGTTCTAAAACGATATCTTTTTAGCATGACAACGTCCTAAAACGACATCTTTTTAGCATGACGTTCTAAAACGATATCTTTTTAGCATGACAACGTCCTAAAACGACATTTTTTTAGCATGACGTTCTAAAACGATATCTTTTTAGCATGACAACGTCCTAAAACGACATCTTTTTAGCATGACAACGTCCTAAAACGACATTTTTTAGCATGACAACGTCCTAAAACGACATTTTTTTAGCATGACGTTCTAAAACGATATCTTTTTAGCATGACAACGTCCTAAAACGACATCTTTTTAGCATGACAACGTCCTAAAACGATATCTTTTTAGCATGACAACGTCCTAAAACGACTAGTCTATTTTATACTCAGACATTCATCTAACTTGACAAAATTATTTTGTGCCGATATTTTTAGTGTACGATTTTAGAAGTCGTCATTTTTATACTTAGCCCTTTTTATGTATCATTTGAATGATACATAAAAAGGTTACATCCAATGTTACATTACCTATGTAACATTGGAAGTTATCTTGGAAGTACATCTGCGACAATAAATCGTGTTCAATATGATAAATTCTCACCCTTGAGACACCTCGAGTGGTACTTGTGATAGGCCTGCTGGGTGAAGTGGTTCTCCCTGAGGAGACCGTGACTGGGATGATGGAAGGTGGGCAGAGCTGATGGCACCGAACCGTACGAAGACCCAGCGCCCGGCGAAGCGCCCACCGACGAACTGCACAAACAAACACACACGCACACGCCTAGTTCATTTACTGACCACTTTTTAACCGCATAGAGAAAGCAACGCAACGATTAAAAAAAAAAAAACAATTTTTTTGTTGGAGATATTTTTTCTTTTAAAGAGAAAGCAATTGTTTTTTGCACCGTACAAAAAAATTGCACCGATTAAGAAAAATTTATTTTTTTGTAAGAGATATTTTTTCTTTCAAAGAGAAAGCAAAGCACCGTTTAAAAAAAAAAACAATTTTTTTGTAGGAGATATTTTTTCTTTTAAAGAGAAAGCAACGCAACGATTAAAAAAAAAATTTTTTTTGAAGATATTTTATTATAAAAATTTTTAGATCAGCCTACTCTTCATGGAAATGTCATGGATCATGGTTCATGGAAAACGTTGGCAATGCGCATGCGCATTACGAAGTATATTTTAAAAATCGCTCGCTCAAAAGAAGTGTTGTAATTGGACAAGATTTGGATGGTAACCATTTATGTACTGTCTGTATGAGCATCGTTTCGTAGGCGTTTTAGTGTTTATTCGTTGACACGATTATTTTACAATTTTAGAAGTACTAATAATAATTTTAGAAATAAATTAAAGACAATTTATGTTCGAGCACCAAAGAAGCGAGGAGCAACTGCGGAATGACACCACAGTGCCTTCTGAATATATATCTGTGGCCTGGTGCTAAAAGGGCCAATATCTATATTCCTATTCCTATCTTTCGGTAATAAGCATTAGAACAATGAACAAGAATTGATAGTTATAATTTACATGTTATATTGTAGTATTACTAAAATATCTTTTTGTTATTGTTAGGACAAATAAATATCATTCTTTTTCAACAACTCTGCTGTTAAATCCCATTTTTCACAAAAAAGGACTTTGGCCCTTTTAGCACCAGGCCACAGATATTTTTCATTTTTTTTTTTTTTTTTCTAGTCAAATTCAAATCATTTATTCACAAGTGACAGTATTTGAATTTGAATTTCTCTTGTATTTTTTTTTTCTTGTCTATAATTTTTTTATTTTTTATTATATATTTATAGGTTGTAATTTAATTTTTAACTGTATTAATTTTGAATTTTTTTTTTTTGAGCCTTTATGTATACTGTATTATGTTTTGTTAATAAGTGCGTGATGACCTCATCATCGGCTCTAACGTTATGCCGAGTTGGAGTCGGTTTGTTTGTGTGTGTCTTTTATGTTTGTATATGTATCAATAGAATTTTATTCTATTCTATTATAATGTTTTATTTTTTAATCATTGCGTCGCTTGGTTTTGCAAAACATAGCGGTTGAAGGGTTATCGTTGGGAGATCCGCTTGGATACCCAGCAGTGCAGGGTTATACGGAAGTCGTTAGGTTGAGAAGTAAGTTAGGTTGAGTTTTAGGTCGATATGTTAATTTGGTAACTGATGGTAACTGATGGTAACTGATGGTAATCTGACCCGGTGCTGTGAGTCCTCGGTCGATGTTCGCGCACATCCATTATCCATCCGACGTGATGTTCCACCGGAGGGTTGAGGCTGTGACGCGTCTTGTGCTTGCGGCCAGAGCTGAAACATACATACATTTATTTATCGAATCCACTACAATTATGGATTACGCAAAATTCAAAAATTGAAAATAAATTCATTAGCTGAATATAGTTAGGCTCGAGTTCACCAACAGACGGTTAGTTTTTAAACAGCTGTTTAAAATTTAAACAGCCGTTTAATAATATTTTGTTGTTCACCATCGCTAAAATGCGGGTTGAACGCCCTAAACATCAGATTCATCATTAAGGCTCGAGTTCACAAACAGACGGTTATTTTTAAACAGCTGTTTAAAATTTAAACAGCCCCATTTTAGCGATTGTGAACAACAAAATATTATTAAAAGGCTGTTTAAATTTTAAACAGCTGTTTAAAAACTAACCGTCTGTTGGTGAACTCGTGCCTTAGTTATAAATAAGTTGTTGTAAATTTAAATATATATTCAAACCGTCATTTGAGAAGCATCTAAAAATCAATAATAATAATTCCTCCAAAGTAATTTTAATAATTTTTGTATTTTTTTTTTTTAATGTTATATTTATTAAAGACATGGCTTGCATCGCTTGCACTATACAGTCTCATAATTTAGGAATTCACTAAGTGCCTTTTTCACCAACAAAATTTCATAAGTATAGAATACTCACATGACATCTGTGGCGTGTGGATCTTTGTTGGCGGCGTAGAAACGCGCAGTCCTTCGAGGTCGCTTCGCGTTATTAATTCCGCCCTCTTGGTAATCCGTCTGGTGATGGGGGGAAATTGTGTAACACTTACAAACACTGACTACTCAACATGACCACCTCTACTTGTAGCAATCTTTAAAGATTTTACTTTGAAGTCAGTGACATCCACAGGGTGTGGAGGGTTGAGGGTAAGGAGTTCAGACTCATATTATGACAATAAACAAACTGAAAAAATGGTCCAATCCAATAGTAAAATAAGCGTTCTTAAAGTGGCCACATCTATCTTTGAGTAATTTACTCACTGTGAATTATTATTTTGAGACCAATTTTTAATACACAAGAGTCGGTCCTCCTCACCTCTACTCTACCCTACCCTACTCTACCCTCTATAAACTAAGGCCTCAATCCTTTATATATTTTTGATGACATGCCACACTGAGTGAAATGCACAATGATTCATACCAAAAATGAGCACAGAAAAAAACATAAACAGACCCTTTGGAAAATGCTTTTTTTTTTTACAAAACTATCCACATGTATCTATTTCGTGTAAATTTATTTGAACTCTTGAATAACTGATCAATGTGTGCGGCTAAAGTATTTTGAAGTTTTTGTACACTGGCGTGACCTATTCATGAGTCAAAGTTGCATTAATATATTTTGTGTTAAAATATGGATTTTTCAAGGATCATATCTTCAATTAATTCTTGGCTCTTCAAACACTAGGTGTTTGAGAAAGTGGTAAATCAGTCGTATAAAAGAAAAAGAAAAGAATTCAATGTTGACCGGGTGGTAAATTGGTCATAGAATAAACCTTCGCAGTATGGTGAGTCATAATATAATATCGAAGCAATCTGTTGGCTCCTGAGATTCCCATATGTACGCACGCAGGATGGAGAGTCATATTCTTGGCACTTCAAACACTAGGCGTTTGAGAGGGTGGTAAATCAGTCGTATAAAAGAAAAAGAAACGAATTCAATGTTGACCGGGTGGTAAATTGGTCATAGAATAAACCTTCGCAGTATGGTGAGTCATAATATAATATCGAAGCAATCTGTTGGCTCCTGAGATTCCCATATGTACGCAGGATGGAGTCATATTCTTGGCTCTTCAAACACTAGGCGTTTGAGAGGGTGGTAAGTCAGTCGTATAAAAGAAAAAGAAAAAAAAAGAAAAATCAATTTTTTAAGCCCCAAATAATTCAATGTTAACAGGGTGGTAAATTGGTCATAGAATAAACCTTCGCAGTATGGTGAGTCATAATATAATATCGAAGCAATCTCTTGGCCCCTGAGATTCCCCAGGTGTACGCACGCAGGATGGAAAGTCACACGCTAGGTGTTTGACGGGATGGTAAATGGTAAGAGTGGTCTCACGTGCGATGGCCTCGGCGGCGGAGGCGGTGGCGGAGGCTCCGTCGGGTTGGCGTGTCTCTCGCTGGGCACGGCCGCTTCGAACTGCTCGCGCGATATCACCGACACGGTGCGGTATTGACCCTGGCTGCCGCACGACTGCACACACCACATACCACTCGTTATATTATATACACAACACACACCACATACCACTCGTTATATTATATACACAACACACACACACACACACGCACGCACGCACGCACGCACGCACGCACGCACGCACGCACGCACGCACGCACGCACGCACGCACGCACGCACGCACGCACGCACGCACGCACGCACGCACGCACGCACACACACACACACACACACACACACACACACACACACACACACACACACACACACACACACACACATAGAGTATAGAGGTAAGGAAGGACTACCATCTATGTGTATCCAAAAGTGTCCGTTGTGAGGCCAGAGTGTAAATTTTAAAGAAAGAGACTGAATTTTATCTTATTTTTTGAATTTTTTTATTTATCTTTAATAATAAATTTAAAAAAAGAATAGTATTATTTTGTGTTTATTTTTCATTTTACACAAAATACCACATCAGATTATAGCTCTGTGGGCTGATTGCTGATATAAAAGGGAAAAAAAATAAAATAAAAAAATTTCATTTTGCGCCCCGCCCCCGCTTTGACAATTTTTCAGAGTAAAAATTTTCAATTATTTTAAAAAGTTTTAACAACAGTCAACGCATTAAAATCATCACTAAAAGATATTAAAAATCTCACGAAAATTAAACTGCTACATTCATTTCATACACTCTGACTACACTAGCGCCACTCTGGTAAATTTATGAACCACTAATTACCACTTCTTCATTTTTAACACCCGTTTACGAGTAAGTTGGTAATCCTTACCTCTACACTCCTTAGAGGTAAAGATTGCCAACAAATTTTACAAATTCTATAGTGTTGTGCATTCCGTAATCCGATGGAGTAATATGACATTTACTGCGTTGGAAGTTTTTGACCGTACAAAAATAGTGATGTCACCCGATCGGACTTATTTTAAACTATCGGGTGTTATAAAATCGTAACTAATTAATATTAATATATTTTAATAAGTGTATAGATTACACTTTTTTACACAAAATCTGTTTTACATGTTCAAACAACACGTCAATTTGTATGGGAATGAAGCTGTTCTTACAAGTTGTAATTCTTTTCGATTCTTGTAACTTTTCTTATGAGAATATTGTCCACAGTCGACATAAAATTACCACAAAATAACAAATATGTGTATTGAGTTATATTTTTAATTTATGTATTTAATTTTTTTTTTTATTCATTCCATTTGATCATTGGTAATTCAGCTTTAAACGAAATTCAAACCTTAATATAACAATAATACGAATGTTAAATCAATAAAACAAGATAAAATATTATAACTATTCAAACAAAACCGACATTAGTACAACACTACGGAGAAAACGCTGGGTAATATTATTTTAAAATTTTAACATTAGAACCTGTCAAATTACTTCTACGAATTATGGAACACACTTTTAAAGTGGCAACACTGTAGTGTTGTCCCGCTCTATCTATCCAGTAATGATAATAATCATTCACTAAAAATAAAGTGGACCGTCAGCCTGTCTGAAGACTTTGACATAAAAAAAAACGTACAGTTTATGTGAAGTCGCACTTGTATAGTTTTACTATGGTATGTCACTTAATAACTCACCGTTGTATAGTCACAATCATTCCATAGATCCTCCTCATAGCGCCTCAGTCCGTCAGTGATCACCTGAATATACAAACAATACATAAATTCAAAACATCACATTATTCACAAACAATCAACTCTACACAACGTTCGTTCAACGTTCAAACGTGAATGAACAAGTTCATCACGTCCACTGCTGGACATTGGTCTCCATCGTCATTATTCAATTGGGAATCGTGATGGAACTTTTGGATTTTAATGGACTGAATTTGGATCTGAAAATGACGTGGGATTTTTTGAAAAAGATTTTGTGGAAGTCGGGTCCACGAAGCGCGAAGAGGATCCCCTCTCCCCCCTTTCAGCCAATCCATCAGATGAGGCTCGGACTATGTTCACCGGTTTCCCCCCTGACCAAAACCCGAGCGGTGGTCTTGGGGGAGACTACCACCGCCCGTCGCGAGGTCTCCCGAGACGGCCGGCGTACCTCCACTTCCGGGTACGCCGAGGTTCCGCGACAGGGAGCGTACCCCTCTCCCCGCGCTAGATAGCAGTGGCCGAGTACCGTTGTCGTGTCATAACGTCCCTATATAAAGTCGTTGGGTTTTAGACGGTACGAGGCCCGCATAACCCTGCACTGCTGGGTATCCAAGCGGATCTCCCAACGATAACCCTTCAACCGCTATGTTTTGCAAAACCAAGCGACGTAATGATTAAAAAATAAAACATTATACAAGTAGAGGAATTTGTCTTATATATATACGGCTCTAGCGAAATGGAAACGAATATAATTGCCGGATAAATACGACCCTGACGGGGTTAAAGGGTTAAAAAAGGTCTTATATATGCATTGGCGATTTTACTGATTTTACCCGCTTAGGCGGTTGTAATAGTTTTTTTTTTAGATTTGCACACCGCTTGTCGGTTGAACGTACACAGTGTGTCCCGTTATGAACTACCGATTTTCTAATTACAACTATTTAAATACACAAATACACTACACACCGAACTTCAATACACTTGTGCCTTTAATGTGGCAGCTATTTTGTTTATTTTTTTTTCTACATGTGTACCAAAAAAAAAATCATATCTCAAAGTTTTAGTCGTACTGTGACATTGTCTACTATCCGTACTAATATTATAAATGCGAAAGTGTGTTTGGATGTTTGTGACTCTTTCACGCAAAAACTACTGAACCGATCGTCATGAAATTTTGCATACACGTTGTCTGTGACACCAGAAAGGACATAGGGTACCTTTCATCGTTCAACGCGGACGAAGTCGCGGGCACCAGCTAGTATTATAAATGCGAAAGTATGTTTGGATGTTTGTAACACTTTCACGCAAAAACTACTGAACCGATCACCATGAAATTTTGCATACACGTTAGGACATAGGGTACCTGTTAAATCCGATTTAACACAATATAGCGGCGAATTGTAACTAGATGGCGCTAATATGAAAACATACGCGCGAACGAATTCTTTTATGCTTTTGAAGTGTTTAATTTAATAAATAGATTGAAATTGTCTTTAGACCGATTTACCCATCTGTATTCCCTGTGTATTATTTTGTGTTAAACCTGTGATCGATTGGTGATTTTTGGGCGCATTTGTACAGTAACTTTCATATAGTTCAACGCGGACGAACTCGCGGTCACCAGCTAGTCGATAATATTAGGAAAGAATGAATTGAATTTTCTCTAAAGTTAACTTAACCGGACGAGAGACAAAGTGTTTGTTAGTGAAACTTAATATTTTGATTTCGACCTACCTTCTCCAAGTCCTGAGTGATCTTGGTCCTTGTGGCCCAATCGCCTTGGCGGTCGTGGCCGTCGTGCTTCGCCGGTCGCGCGGCCGACTGAGTCACAATCAGGAGACGACCGACGTCGCCGTCGGTGAACTCGGCGTCGGACTCCTCGTCCGACCTGTTTTTAAGTGTTCATTACTTTCAAAATGACAACACACACTTTCATTCGGATTGTCACTTTTTAAAAATCGTCAAATTTACAAATGTAATCAACAAAGTACAATCAAATAAAAATAAAATGTTTGTTTAGTTGTGGCTTTGTGGAGACGTGCTTTCATCTCAAATTGACTTTTTTTGGAGTATGACTAAGCTTGCTTTTCGATGAAAGTGCGTCTCTTTTCTGTTTTCTGTCTTCTTTTTTTTGTTTTGTTCTGTAATGTGTAAGCAACACTGTTTTGTTTGGACATGCTGTGTACACGTGTTTTGGGCCTCTGTCTAGTTCACTTCAATGTAATCATATTTATTCAATGTATTTAATGACAGTGTCCTGTTTTGTGTACCTTATTAAATAAAAAAAAAATAAAAAAATCTTAAATATTAAATTCTGAAGATATATAAAATCTAGATGCTGCTTAGTTTATTTGTACACCTGGGATGTGTTCCAGCAGTCATTTGGATATAATTTTATATTGCACCAATGTCAGAATTGACAGCAGTATTTTTAGGCGGTAAAATTAATTTACAATCAAAAGACGCATTCATTTTACATAAAATCTATTACATTTGACAGCTGATCAAGATATGTCCAATTTAAAAGGTAGAAAAATAATTATTATGGTCAGGCAGACCATAATTAGCTTCGAACGGGTATGAATGGAGTGATGAATGAATGAACGACGGTTATAGCGAAATTAACATTGAAATAATTTTTGAAATTGTTTAAAAAATTTTCAGTGTCAAAAATATTCGTTGCTTGTAATAACGGAATCTGATTAAACAATTTAATTTTTTTTTTCCTTAAATAAAATTACACT
Organism: Synanthedon myopaeformis; assembly: GCA_944738685.1. Taxonomy (NCBI): domain Eukaryota; kingdom Metazoa; phylum Arthropoda; class Insecta; order Lepidoptera; family Sesiidae; genus Synanthedon; species Synanthedon myopaeformis. The sequence goes on from OX122943.1 coordinate 927,251, forward strand.
TGCAATTTTAGTAGACTATATATACTACGAATAAATAACACTCAGGAAATGTAACTGTGCAAAAGAAAAAAGAAAAAATGACCCCAACGAAAGTTGTGTACAAGTAGGCGGGGCTTAAAAGTTGTGTACAACGCGCCACTATATATATAGTCGGACATTTTTCTTGCAAGCAAGAAGAAAAATGTCCGACTATATAGTGGCGCGTATGTGTTCGTTTTTTATCACTTTAAATCAGTTATAATCATCGAGCCAGGTTGTGTTGTGAAATGGTGCAAGAGCCATACGAGACTTAACTGTTCGGGGATCACTTTTCACTCGTAAGTAGTCGCTAAATTATAATTATAATCAAAATTGTTCAAATACGCTATTAAATCGGGATGGTCAATATTATGCAAAATGAAGTAAGTCAATGTGTTCTTTTTTCTTCTTGATAAAGTGTATATTTAAATTTAATTATCAAACATATTATAAATACGCTAACACACACATACACACGACACACAACCCATAATAGAATATTTAAACTCCAAATATTTACCCGGCCGGGAATCGAAATTGCAATTTTTAGAAAATCTTTGAATGTAGTATTACTAACTTTTCAAAATAACATAAAGTCTTCTTTCAGCAAAATATTCTATTTTCCCTTCATGTCGCATAGTGTTGGGACGCAATGTATATGATGTGTTGATGTTGTGACTTGTTGAGAGAACAAAATATGTCGATTGTTTGTTTACTCACCAGGCGTCGGTGAACGTGTTCTGCCTGGGCGGCGGCAGATCCAACTCCTCGTCCAACTGAAAGTGCAACTCTTCGCGGGCCGGAATTTCCGGCTCGACGTTTTGGCCGGCCATCGTCGCCAAGGGCACGGCCGGCACACTGGCCGGTACTCGTTCGCGCGATCCGGCCTTTGTTCGACGCTTCACCTGAAATTAGACGTAGCGTAGCGTATGACGCATACAATAGCGAATTTGTCGATGTCGATGTATACTGTACGCAAACGCTCGTGACACACTGAGCCATTAATCATACAAGCGCTAGGGTTGTGCATGTTCCGCACGCATTGTCGATACTTTGAATGTTGCTAAAAGTTTTAATTTAATCCACAATCACTTGTAAGACTAATTTGTAAGAAATTTGTTGCAGCTGAAATTGATTGTAAGCATGTTGATTTTTCTTCGTTTTTTAGTATCCATATGATGTTCATATTCATATTTTGAATCATGTATAATTTTAGGCTTTGGATTTTGTTAAGTAAATAAATATCTAAATATGATTAAAAAATATAACAAAATATATAATAACATATATGTATTTGTAATAAATAAAACAAGTTTTATGTACATAATCGATAGTGATGTGCTCCAACGCTATAAAATCTCGATTATCTATTTGTATTTTGTATTATGTGTAGGATTTTGTTTCAATACTGTTACCTATGTAACCTACTCAACCGATTGTCTGGAAATTTTATATCAATGTCACTAAAAAAAATGACAAGACATGGTCGTAGTTTTTTTTTTTTTTTTTAATAAAAAGCACAAGTGCTTTTATGTACTCACCTCGGTCCAAACGTCGGATCCGCTGTGTTCAGAGTTTGGACTAGTGCCACTGGAGGTGTATTTGTCTTCCGTTTGGTTGCCATCCAAATTGGTCTCCTCTGCGGACACAAATACAAAACGCATTCATTTCAACATTATCTATATTACTATATCTGCTATATGTTATGTCTACATACACATTAAATTTACAACAATATAAAAGCCCACCACCTCCTAAATCATAATCCAAAAAACTATTAAATAAGTTTAGCAATAAAAAATAAAAATTACAAAATCTTTGCATAGCAAATTTAATAAGGACCTTATTTATAGGACAAGATAGATTAAGTTTAAATTATTGTTGTTAAAGTTAAAGTTAAAATTTAGTTGAATTGTAGTTAGTTAAGTTAAAATTGTAATAATATCGATCACGTCAGTTTACAAACAGAAAAAAAAAAATAGTATCAAAATCGATCAATCCGTTTGATGTTACGTTGTACACATATACGCACATATATATATACACATACGCACAGATCAAACTAAATAACAAACTAAACCCTCTTTTGCGTCGGGCGTTATTATAAATTATAAAATCCTAAAAGCAAAGTGATTTATAATACTTTGAGTAGAACGATTTGAAAAGTTCTAACATTAACAAGCTTTCAAATTAAAACGAATGGATCAAAATCGGTCAATCCGTTTTGAGAGCTACTGTTGCCACAGACAGACAAACTTATAACACTCCTTATTTGCTTCGGGCGTCTTATATATATATATGTCGGAGTGTAAGGATGGCGCCACCAGTTCGCAACGATTAATTGTAGTCTATGCTGGCGACATCGCGTTACAGTTATCGTCCTACATTCAGTTTTCTATGTGGCAATATTGTTTTTCTTTATGTTCTGTGTCTACTGCGCTTATTATTTAAAATGGTAACATTTTCTTATTTTAATTTAATTTTTAAGTTGGTCAATCTGTTAAACATGACCGTATGCTCTTTCTGATTGGATGTCGATTAAGATTGTAATGTTGGTCAACTGGAAACTCAACGAGAATTGGACAGCGCTGATTGGTTAAGCGATTTTGGTTCAACTCGCTTGGACATGGCCCTTGGCGGGGATAAGGAGGGTGGATACACATTTTTATTAAGACTTTTGAAGAGGAAGAGGAACGATCTCCATCTCTTGCCAAGAGACTTGTCAGTTTCCA
>OX122943.1:2735000-2950000 GCA_944738685.1 Synanthedon myopaeformis
TGTATTCGTTGTTGTAACAAAGATTTAAATCGTTAGATGCGCCCTCGTCATACTTCAGGCGGCCGTAAAAGTGTCATCTTTGGGAAGAGTGAGCTCACATTTCCCCCCTTAGTCGCATGTAGAAAGAAGTGAGCGGTTCAAGTTGCTTACATATCTTTGATTTTGCTAATTAGGTTCGTTTACCTTTAAAAATGCCTTCATGTGCCTTCAGAAAGTGTTTTCATAATTGAAGAAACACAAACAAATCCAAGGGAATCACATTTCATGTGTAAGTACAGAATTATTGATTATTTTCACTGTTTGAATAACAATAACCGAATTAAAATGGTGTACGTCACGCAGTGTCAAGCTACCGTCACGTGTTTGTATGACAGAGAGCTAATGGCTACAATTTGCACTATGAGTGAGCGAGATGACGCTGTGTTTCTTTTTTTTTTTCGTCGCCATTGTATTGGTTACGTGTGAGTCGTTACGCACACTGACATATTACGTGGACAGAAGCGTTTTCAGAAGCGCAGGGCGCATCTAACTATTTAAATCTTTGGTCCCAATACTTTTAATGTGCGACCGATATTTATCAGAACTACAATTCCAAATATAAGATGCGCGGACATACAACGACCTCTCTTCGCGGACGCGTTCTTTAAACTTTCAGATTACCTTTTTAATGTCATGCCACAGAGTATTTTATACTATACTTTCTGCCTTAATGATGATGATAAAATTAAACATTTATATTTACAACACGGACCAATCGGAAGAGAGAAAATTCAAATACAAATACCTCTACAGCCAATTGTCATTTTTCGAATAGATGTGATGAAATCATTTTTTTTTTTTTATATATATAAATCACTTTAAATGTGACTTTATACGTAAAAACTTACTCGACAGTGAACTGAGTGTCCCCGACTGGAATACAATACAGGAACTGAAGAGCCGACCACAACCTGTACAAACGCAAGTAAAAGATTATAAATTCAATTATTTATTAATGTTTCATTTTTTTTTTTTTGTTTAACCTTTTAACCGCTTGGTTTTGTAGGAGTTCTCGTGCCCCTAGAGCGCTTGACACGTTAATTATTATTTTTTTTTTTTTAAGATAAAGCAACGCAATGATTTAAAAAAATAAAAAAACATTATACAAGTAGAGGAGTTTTTCGTATTCCGAAATGGACACGAAAACAATTTTGTCGGATAAATCCTACAGTGGCGGTTAAAGGATTAATATTACTTAAATTTTTATAAAATTGATCCATAAAAAAAAATAACGGAAACTTCTTTTTTTAGGTAGATAGCCAGCAGTTCAACTGTGAGCACTCATATTCTAGTCTAGTCTATGGTTTCCTTTCGCCGAGTAGCCACCTACTTGTTAACTATTTTAAAGCCTATGTCACTGTCTAGCTATGTTCCTGTTAAAATGTAAATATTATGTATACAATAGTTATTGGCTTAATAAATAAAGTATATTATTATTATTATTATTTTTATTATTATTATTATTATTAACTCACCTGTGAAACTCTGTGGTGTCGTCAGCGTGGAGCGGAGCGTGGTGAGGGGGCGCTGCCGGCGCCGGCCAATGGGGCGCTGTGAGACAACCTCTCAGACGACGCAGTACAACTGCGGACAGTGAGAGACCGCAGCACAGGCGCTCGCGAGTCAACAGGTCACCCTCGCGAGACAGCTGCGATTGCTGATGACACACACACACATATATAGACGTGTCCACAGATAAGAGTTATAGTTAAAAGAGTTAGATGCTCGCGAGTCAATAGGTCACCCTCGCGAGACAGTTGCGATTGCTGACGACACACACACATATATAGACGTGTCCACAGATAGAGTTATAGTTAAAAGTGTTAGATGCTCGCGAGTCAACAGGTCACCCTCGCGAGACAGCTGCGATTGCTGACGACACACACACACATATATAGACGTGTCCACAGATAAGAGTTATAGTTAAAAGAGTTAGATGCTCGCGAGTCAATAGGTCACCCTCGCGAGACAGTTGCGATTGCTGACGACACACACACATATATAGACGTGTCCACAGATAGAGTTATAGTTAAAAGTGTTAGATGCTCGCGAGTCAATAGGTCACCCTCGCGAGACAGTTGCGATTGCTGATGACATATATATGTAGACTAAGCCTAGTGCGAACTAAGCCTAAGCACTAGGCGCACTGAGCCTAGTGCGAACTAGGCACTATAGGCTTTTAGTGCCTATTCCATAGGCGTGTCCACAGATAGAGTTATAGTTAAAAGAGTTAGATGCTTGCGAGTCAATAAGTCACCCTCGCGAGACAGCTGCGATTGCTGACGACACACACACACACACACACACACACACATTTGAAAAGAAAAACACAGAAGTGAAAAATTGAACAATTACGTGTGTATTTTTTGAATTTACAATACTTACTTCTATACAGAGGTGTCGGTTACCCGATTACGGTAACAGGTCACGAGTTCAATGGTTTTTTTCCCATCTCAAAAATGCCCAACCCGCCTAAAGAAGTTTTCACTTCAAAAAAAAAAATCCTACATAACTCACCTTTGCAGTTCCGTATTTGTCCACATTCTGAACAATTTGCAACGCCGAATATTTTGCCTCCAAACGCTTTTGCTTCGTCTCAGGCTTTTCACCTTCTGTAAAAACACATACTCTATGGTACACAATTGGTTTCATTAAAACGCGATCCGATAAGGTTTTAAGCAACATTTTGTATACAATGGATATACATTTTGACATACATACAATACAAACATTTGAGTACACATTTTGTAATATCACATGTACTAATAAAGTTAACCAAATCTTTTTGACATTTTTATTAAAACCTGGACAGAGCCTCAACCGGTTAGCAAAAAAGTCCATTGTATCATTGGAAAACAATGCAAAAGGTGTTATGGTGGGTTAAGAGAATGTCTTCTGTGTGCCTTAAACACGACTGAAGCTTATTAAAGGTAGTAAGGTATTAAGGTGAGGCACTAAAGGGGTAGAGAAAAGTCTCACCAGCAGCGAACGGTCTCGGCAATATGTTCTGGAATGGCGCAGCGTGCAACAGATCCGTCACTTCCTCCTGACTGAGGGCCTGGAAAATTATTACGACAATATAAGTATTTTAGATGCGTCCATCACTTGAACTAAAACAAAAAAAAAGGACGCCTGGCATGTGTGAAAACTTTTGTGTATGGAAAATATACATTAAAGGTAATCAACCTTTATTAAGGTCGATAGGTATTTAATTTTATTATTTTCCCAAAAATCACCAAGACAAAATTATTTGATAGCTCGTCTATGCCTCATTTGAACATTTCTTTAGAAAAAAATGGCACGTTGCTCCATAAAGGTTCGCCACGACTGTCGTAGAGTTACAAGTTCCGCCAGTGATGGCCAAATGTTGGCGTGGGGAGAGTCGTAGTCACAAGTTCCGCCAAAATGTTGGTGTGTGGAGATCGTAGAGTTACAAGTTCCGCCAGTGTTGGCCAAATGTTGGCGTGGAGAGAGTCGTAGTCACAAGTTCCGCCAAAATGTTGGTGTGTGGAGATCGTAGAGTTACAAGTTCCGCCAGTGATGGCCAAATGTTGGCGTGGGGAGAGTCGTAGTCACAAGTTCCGCCAAAATGTTGGTGTGTGGAGATCGTAGAGTTACAAGTTACGCCAGTGTTGGCCAAATGTTGGCGTGGAGAGAGTCGTAGTCACAAGTTCCGCCAAAATGTTGGTGTGTGGAGATCGTAGAGTTACAAGTTCCGCCAGTGTTGGCCAAATGTTGGCGTGGAGAGAGTCGTAGTCACAAGTTCCGCCAAAATGTTGGTGTGTGGAGATCGTAGAGTTACAAGTTCCGCCAGTGTTGGCCAAATGTTGGCGTGTATAGAGTCGTAGAGTTACAAGTTACGCCAAAATGTTGATGTGTGGAGATCGTAGAGTTACAAGTTCCGCCAGTTTTGGCCAAATGTTACCATGGAGTGAGTCGCATATTTCTCAAATTTATAAGAAACTAGCTGTTGCACGCGACTTCGTAGTTATAAATTTTATTTATTTCGTTATCCTCACCTGTTCAATGAGCATACAAAACAAGATAATGTTGCCAAGCTCTCTGAAGGCGTGGAAAAGTTCAGTGCGAGCGTCCGGATATTGTATTATGTCCGTCAATTGTGCGTGATAGTAGCCGAGCACGCCTGAAAATTGAACGAAAACAAACCTTAACATTATAAAAAAATATCTATATACCAAATATCTATTTACATGAAATATGTCCTTTGTTGCAAATAAAATTTATTAAAAAGTGCCCAACGCGCCTAAAGAAGCTTCAAATCATTAAGTGATATTGTAGTTAAGTAAAAAGTGATATGTTTTAAAACAATGTTTTAGATTTTAGTATATTTTTTTACTTCTATAAGCCTTAAAAGTAAGGGTCAAATAACAGACCATGACCGAATGTAAAAATTGTATTATTGTGTTGTATTGTTGTATTTTTTTTTTTTTGGTGTACCTAAATAAATAAATGTTAGAAAACTAAAAAAAATATTCCCGAAAGGCCTCAACCGTATCCAATTTATCTTTATTAAAAAAAACACACACATTAGTTCCGTCAGTGTTGGCCAAATGTTGGCGCAACCACGCCAACAACCGATCTCACCAGACACAAGACCTTTCACGGTCACACTGCGTTTCGCAGTCATTTGGACAGTCCGTCTGGCGGCAGTAACCACAGTGAAATAACTGCATGTGTGCTTTTATGTTTCGGTGAGTGAGTAAGGGATGCCAGAGCCCATTACCCCATCCCTTTTCCTTATCTTTCACTTATGGCGTTGCTTGTGTTAATTAAAGGCTATGCCATAGCCTATACTTACTTTGCCATAGCCGCTATGGTAACCACCTATTCAGCCTGTCTTGATATAAAGAAAAAACATAAAAAAACTCACCATTCGAGCCGTAATCGTAGCGAGGCAGTTTGCAATGTCTGGGCATCGCTTGCTGTAGGGCTCGCGTGAACTGAGCGAGGGTTCCGTGAAGCAAACCTCTAGCCACGCCGAGGAGTTCTGAAACTACCACAGCCACCCCTTGGTAGCCGAGTAGGCGAACTAACGCGTGTAGATGCGGGGCTCCGACGAATCCTGCAGAACAATTGGCCAACGTTATAGCGGCTGTACACTCTCCCGCGAGTGCTTTCGCCATGTCTCGACGAGAATGCTCGCGTGAGGTGCCGAGTGACGAGTATCGAGTCTGCACGGCTAGAAAGCTTGCGCTAAACTGAACGTAGCTCGAGAGTTTACATTGACGCACTCGCCTCGCCTCACCTTCGACTCGCGCACAAAAACCGACACTTAATGGAGAGCACGCGAAGCGAGGCGAGACACAACGTGAGTGCGAGTGCACAACCGCAGTTAAGGCTAGTAATTTAGTCGAGTATCATGTACAGTAGATGGCATTTAATATGGTTCGTCTGGAACAAAAGCGAGTTACGGTTAAGATCGGCTATATTGATTTATGTACAGCGTTCTCTCTGTCGACCAAGGTACAATTGTACATATCGGTGATTGTAATGCAATAATGCGACTGAAGACAAGAGACGTGTTATTGAATGACAGCGATAGACGAAAAAACTCGAATATCTCACTCTTGTTCCCGAAGTGTCAAATTAAATGCCGATTATTGTAATTTAGTAACTAAACGTGTCTGAACACCAGAAACTTTGTCGAGTAGAATGACATAATAATACCCAATTGATATGGCTTAGGGATGTACCTAACTGCGCGGTAGATGAATTTTTAAAGCGTGGGAAATGCTATCGACCAATGCACACACTTGTAGGCTTCTTCAAGTACCGCTATTGGTCGCCAGCTGGCGCCATGTTAGCGTGCGGAGATTGCCATCTTACGCGAGTGCGCATTCTATTATCAACCTTATGGATATTATATCTAAGGTTCATTGTAAGTTTTAAGCTTTGTACGTCGATCGTAGCGAATTTAATCAATTACTATGTACCTGCATACTGAGCATATTGAGCGGAATACGCCAAGCTGAGCTGTTTCGATCCCCACAATAGGGCGTGTCCGTACTGCTGAGGCCTCTCCCTTTGAACGCCCGCGGCGAATTGCAAACCACGACATTTTACAAACCTGAAAAAAAAAAAAAAAAAAATTGGAATATAAGTACACAATGTATGGCCAATTTTTTTCTCCTGTTTATAAATATTTAATTTTCTAATCAACACCGACAATATTATAAATGTGAAAGTAACTCTGTCTCTCCTTAACTACTTATGTTAGGCGTCATTTTTTTTTATTTTATCCCTCGGGAACAGTCCTTTTTTTTTTTCTAGATGAAAGGTATGTCCCAATGTCCCTTTCACGTACCCCTGACAACGTGTATGCAATATTTCACGATGGTTGGTTGATTAGTTAAGGCGTGAAAAGGTAACAGATAGACGGAGAAGCATAGATTACAGCGCGTAACGAAGATGCGGGCAGAGCTAGTTAATAGATATCCAGAGACCTGTCAGTGGCGGCGTTGTAGCAGTAATTGGGCAGAAAGTCGTAGTTCAACTCCCAGAACACGTGCAGGGTGATTCTGCCGTACGGAGCGAGAACTCCGTGGTCCGATTCGCGCAGAATCGCCTCGAAATCGTCCAAAGTCAAGTAGCGGCTCAGCAGCTTGTGGCAGAGACGGTTCACCGCTATTATGCCTTCCAGTTCCTGAAACAGACAGACCGGTGACAGCGCTGTAATAATTTTAAAAACGAAATCTAATTAAAGCAACTGTTAGCGTCCGCTATTCGTGTCGGCTGAAGTTAATTAATTAATTAAGTGCGTCTCTTTTCTGTTTTCAGTCTTCTTCTTTTGTTTTGTTCTGTAATGTGTAAGCAACACTGTTTTGTTTGGACATGCTGTGTACACGCGTTTTGAGCCTCTGTCTGGTTCACTTCAATGTAATCATATCTATTCAATGTATTTAATGTCAGTGTCCTGTTTTGTGTACCTTACTAGATAAATTAAAAAAAGGCAGAAAGTATAGTATAAAGTACTCTGTGAGACTGTGACGTTGCAATGTCGAGTGCTCTGTTGCGTTACAATATAGAGTGCTCTGTGGCATGACATTTTAACTGGGAATTTCTGATGTATCGGTCGGACATTAAAAGTATTGGGACTAAACATAAAGTGGTTTTATTAATTAATTAATGTATCCGAAGTAGAGGGTGATAATACAACCTTTTAAACAGGATGAATGTTTTATCCTGTTTTGAATAGGTCAAAATCTTGACCAGGGCGTCAAATGTGACAGATTTTATGTCAAATTATTCCTCTTTTGACTTTTGAAAATCCGATTTAAATTGGAAAGTTGACCGTTTCTCCCAAGCATAAATTGGTAGAAATTTTTTTTGGCTGTCCATTTGTACCGAGAAAAAAAAAAAGAAATCACTTACAACCACGCCAGTAATGTCTCCGGCTTCGAACTTCGCTACCGCCGCGTCGAGGGCTCGGTGCATGTCGGCGTTTATCCTTTGGGCGACCTGAAAGTGAAAATTGATTAGACGAATCGTTTATTTTTATAATTTTATTTAATTGTCCCCGAGGTACCCTGCCTAAAAAAAAATGAAATGAACTGTGATCACAAATGAGTCTTGACAATAAAATACTTCTCTATAAAGCTGGACTTATGGTGTTGAAATCCTGCAAAGATTCCAATCTAAAATATTACTGATGCTTTAGACTTGACGGACCTGTTTTGGAAAACTAAGAAAAATTATAGACTTGACTTGACTAACTGGTGTCTGGATCTGCTACTTTTGATTTTGATTTCAATTTTGCCTTTTTTTTTTAAAAAAAAAAAAAGCTATTACAAATTGATATTTTTACTAATGACACTGGCAAAATCATAACGCGACAATCGACATTAACTTAACACTGGCAGACAATGGCCATTTTAAAATGAGCCGCATTGCCATTTAAACCTAAGAAGAAGGAGAAGAAGAAGAAGAAGAAGAAGAAGAAGAAGAAGAAGAAGTTTCTTGCCGAGTTCTTCCCCCTAGAAGCAGTTTTCCGAATAGGTGTTAGTTTGTAATTGTAAAATAATGTTGACAATGATAAATGTTTTGTGAAAAAACTTACATCTAACAAATGACATATTATTATTATTTTTGTGTGCAAATTATATGTTTGTGTATATGTATGTGTATGTGTATGTGTATGTGTACGAGTGACTCACCAGCACGCATAGATCCACATGTCTGCCGAGTAGGGCGACGTGTCTCTGACGCAGTAGAGACGCGTAGCGACCGGCGGCCGGTCCAGTGGTGGCGCCTCTGGCGGCGCATTCCGCGCGATAGCGCTTGTCTAGCAACATGCTGCAACACATTACGCACATTCCATTCACATCTATAGACAGACACGTATCACAGCACAGACAAAAAAAAAGTTTTATCTCTTAAATTGTCTATAGAAGTGTTCGCATCTATACTGCGTTCCACAAATCGAAGGAGTAATTTGACAGGTCCTAATGTGAAATTTTAAAATAATGTCACCAATGGTTTTTTCCGTAGTGCGCGACTGTACTAATATCGGTTTTACTTAAACAGTTATAATATTTTACTGTAAAAATATTTTTGATCTTGTTTTATCGATTTAATATTCGTATTATTGTTATTTTAAGTTTTTAATTTCGTTTAAAGCTGTATTTACTAATGACCAAGTCGATTTGGAATGAATAAAAAAAAAATTTCAAAATTTTAATGTGAAGTCAAATAAATAAAATATATTATAACGCATTACATATTATTTGGTGATAATTTTATTTTATGTCACCTATGAAACCTATTGTCATCATAAAAATTATAATAATCGCAAAGAACTGAGACTTATAGAACGGAATTTGCAAAAAAATATAATTTAAACGATTAAATAATATAATTAATATAAATTTTAAATTGATTAATGTTCTATAAAGCATTGATTATTACGGTTTATTAAAAAAAACTTACGGTTATAAAACCGTAAGTTTTTTTTAATAAGTTCGATTAGGTGACATCACTATTTTGTGTATGGTCAAAAATCTGCAACCCAGAATTAATGTCAAATTACTCCTCCTAATAAAAAAAACGCAGTATAAAAAAGAACTGTCAGTCAATCAGTCAGTCAGTCAATCAGTCAGTAAGTCAGACTGTAAGTCATTCAGTCAGTCAGTCAGGCTGTCAGTCAATCAGTCTGTCAGTCTGTCTGTCAGTCAATCAGTCAGCCAGTCAATCAGTCAGCCAGTCAGTCAGTCAGACTGTAAGTCATTCAGTCAGTCAGTCAGGCTGTCAGTCAGTCTGTCAGTCAATCAGTCAGCCAGTCAGTCAGTCAGTCTGTCAGTCAGTCGTAGGTCTGCAGTGAAAACTATGGAACACAAGCCGGTGCTAGCGACTTCGTACGCGTTCAAAATCCCTACTAATACTATATTACTAATATTATAAATGCGAAAGTATGTTTGGATGTATGTAACTCTTTCACGCAAAAACTACTGAACCGATCACCGTGAAATTTTGCATACACTTTGTCTGGCTCACCGGAAAGGACATAGGGTACCTTTCATCCAGAAAAAAAGTACTATTCCCGAGGGATAAATAAAAAATAAAAAACTAACGCCTGACCATAGTGTTATAGCAACACGAGGTCAAGCGTTATATTGCTTTTTTTTTTAACTTTCAACGCGGACGAAATTACTATTACAAATGTAAAAGCAACTCTGTCTGTCTGTCTGTTTGTTACCTTTTCACTCATTAACCACTCGACCGATCATCGTGAAATAATTCATACACATTGTCAGGGATAACGGAGAGGACATAGGGTACATTAAAATTCATACACATTGTCAGGGATAACGGAGAGGACATAGGGTACATTAAAATTCATACACATTGTCAGGGATAACGGAGAGGACATAGGGTACATTAAAATTCATACACATTGTCAGGGATAACGGAGAGGACATAGGGTACATTAAAATTCATACACATTGTCAGGGATAACGGAGAGGACATAGGGTACATTAAAATTCATACACATTGTCAGGGATAACGGAGAGGACATAGGGTACATTAAAATGAGGAATGTAAATTAAAAACTCACCTAGAGGCCAACTGTTTGTAATGTGCGTAGACCTGTTCGGACAACTTGTATACGAACTGATCGAAACACAAATTAACTTCGGCCTCGACCTCGTCGTAGAGGAATTGCTTCTTGAACACGGTCAAGGCGTACTGGGCCGAGTCGTTGTACAAGTCGAGCGGGTAGAGGACGTATCTGTGTGTAACACGAACACACAGACAAAATTTATTTATTTATTTTATTTATTTAAGGAATTAATTAATTTTATTCATCATTTTTAAATATATGTACTTAGATAAGGTAGAACTGTCCCATACAAACATTTTGGATGGGACTAAATATGTAATATAGCAAAATTAATAAGTGATTTTTGCAGCTACTGTAAATTTTAAATATCTTTGTTTCGCTTGTAAATATTAAAACACTATATTATTTATTTATTTATATATTATAAAATTCAACCTACATGGATGTAAAATATTGTTATTATTATTTTGTTAATAGATAATATGGATATTATATCTGAAATAAATGATTATTATTATTATCTATTATTAAATCTAATCCCGAAGTAGATTAATTAAAACCCACTTTATGTTTTGTCCCAATACTTTTAAATGTCCGATCGATATTTATCAGAACTACAATACAAACTATAAGATGCGTGGACATACGACAGCGACCTCTCTTCGCGGACGCGATTACATTACTAAGTACTCAGTGGCGTTATATTGTAACGTCACAGAGTACTTTATATTGTAACGTCACAGAGTACCTACTTTATATTGTAATGTCACAGAGCACTTTATACTATGATTCCGTCAACATAAAGCACTCAGTGGCGTTATATTGCAAGCGCCACAGAGTACCTACTTTATATTGTAACGTCACAGAGCACTTTATACTATGATTCCGTCTACATAAAGTACTCAGTGGCGTTATATTGCAAGCGCCACAGAGTACTTTATATTGTAACGTCATAGAGTACTCTATACTATAATTCCGGCGTCATAAATAGTAAACGCTAACACAAAGGAAAAAAAAAATAGTAATAAAAAAAATCTTAATTGTGGCGGCATCCGCCAAGTGTTGCCTAACTTGAACGGAGGCCTTGTATAATAATTAAATAAATAAATAAATTTCCGAGAAAATTACAAGATTTAAACTATTTACAGATTAGATTCTATTTAATTTCTGAAACTATTTTTAATGTATTATCAGATTCAGTGATGCTAGCAGTAAAGAATTGATCTAGTTAGTTGGTAGGTACAAATATTTTATTGGGAACTATATTTTTCTTCAGCAAAATTAATATATTTTGTCATCAACTTGTATCATCTAATTAATAGATCTGTCGACACGAAATATTTTCATTGTCAGATAAACAAATGTTTCGTCGGGTGTAAATTATCAAATTTAATTTCAATATATGTATCTAAAATAGTAGTTTGTCCTTTGAATAAAACTTTGTTGTTATAATAATAGGCTTTCTCTTGGCGTTCTCTATTCGTTTCCGAAGTACGCAAATAAATAAATTTAATTAGTCTCTTTTAATTAATATATTAAAACTAGAAAGGTGTGTTCGTATTTACTACTAAGGGACGCAGTTAGAACAGAACTAACTTTAAAGCTCAAAATCAAACGTATAATACTTTTGTATGAAACATAGAGCTATTGTATAATAAACTTAATGTTTATATATATGTGTGAAGGAGATAGACTCTCAATTTACTTGTTTTAGAGTGAGATAGATTTATTTTGATATATATATATTAAAAAACATCAAATCAGTGAAACGCATCATTTAGATCATTTAGTGTATCAGTAATTGTATCAGTTTTTTTTTTTTTTTTTTTTAAATATTGTTTCGCGACAGACATACAATTTTGCGGACAAAACTAATTATTTAACAAATTCATAACTCAATTAAATCCTATATAATATTCACTTACTCCATCATAGCCGGCTCCTTGCTCTTCAGAATGTGATCTGTCAGTATCCATGGCATTGACATCTCTATGGGAAACTGTATGCGTTTCTCCATTGTTATTAGATCGTTGCATTCTTCGTTGTGCTGATGACGAACCGTGCATTTCTATGGGAGCATTGGTATCATAATTATTAATTTTTATATTACTAAAAACATATTCACGGAAACGAGCTTATAGAGCGCTCTCTCTTTCACTCAATTCCATACAAAAGACAAGGACAGCAAATCTTGAGTGGGCGTTTACAATAATAGGTGAACGTTCACTTTACGCTGATTTTAGCTTTGTAAACTATAAAAAAATATTATAGTAATACCTACGCATTTACCAACAACCATACACTTTTTATTTTGTATAAACTATTCCAGATATTAAGTTGTGAATTATTATTAATTAAGACATTTTCGTTCCTGATATATATATATAATCATAAAATGAAAAATATATGTTAGATAATATACGTTAAAAAACGTTAGTTAAACGAAATTCAAACCTTAAAATATAAATAATACGAATGTTAAATCAACAGTAAAAGATCAAAAATATTTTTACCGTAAAATATTATAACTATTTCAGTAAAACCGATATTAGTACAGTGCTGCGGAAAAAACGCTGTTAATATTATTTTAATATTTAACATTACGACCTGTCAAATTACTCCTTCGAATTAAAAAAAAACGCAGTCAGAGTCAGTCAGTCATAACAGTGAGAGTTCTACGAACAGACTAAAAGGTACATGTACTGTGTACACTCACATTGTCCGTTATCTCAACCAATCACAGCCGAACACTTTTTCTCCATATAAGCTCGTCTCCGTGAATAAGGTATAGCTGAACCCGACCACGATTTATTGTGGCTCAGTCTTATATTAAAACTCGGTTGCCATAACAACGGCTAACTTCCACTTTAAACGTGACAGCGGTTCTCGTTGGCGAGTTAGTTCTCCAAGCTTTCGGCAGATGGCAGATTATATTATTATGGCGAAAATTAGATACGATCAATCCATGAAGCGGATTGGATATTGTGTAAAAATTTCAAGTCAATCAATCCGTCGGCTAGTTTTCTAGTTTTTGAGTTAATACCTATAATGTGTTATAGGTGACTGTAGCCACCGGTATATCTATACTTACTAATATTATAAAGAGGAATGATAATGAAAATTAAAAAAAAAAAAAAAAAAAACTACTCACATTGACTTTTCTTCCCATCGTCATTTCGAGGTAGAACTCTCTGTACCACAACTGAGAAAGATCGCAGCACTTCTGTAGGGAATCTGAAAACATTCTTTACTCTAAAGACACAGACACATATATATATAATTATATTGCCAACTCTATAAATTGTCTATATTAGTTGTTAGTACGCCATGTTTGTTTACTAGTTAAAACAAGTATGATTGAACAGACTATACAGAAGCTATTAAGACAAGTATGTTTAGACAGACTAAACAGAAGCTATGAAATGATACTTAAGACAAGTATGTTTAGACAGACTAAACAGAAGCTATGAAATGATACTTAAGACAAGTATGTTTAGACAGACTAAACAGAAGCTATGAAATGATACTTAAGACAAGTATGTTTAGACAGACTAAACAGAAGCTATGAAATGATACTTAAGACAAGTATGTTTAGACAGACTAAACAGAAGCTATGAAATGATACTTAAGACAAGTATGTTTAGACAGACTAAACAGAAGCTATGAAATGATACTTAAGACAAGTATGTTAAGACAGACTAAACAGAAGCTATGAAATGATACTTAAGACAAGTATGTTTAGACAGACTAAACAGAAGCTATGAAATGATACTTAAGACAGACTAAATAGAAGCTATAGAACGAATGACACATCACCAAGCCAATATCTGAATTTGGCTCACCGGGCAAGTTCAGGAGATAGTTCCAGTAGAAGCTCTGACGGTGGAAGGATTCGATCTGCTGGAGAGCAGTGGCCTCGAGGTCTTTCCTCAAGGTGCGACGTCCCCCCGACTTGTCGGAGACTAGGGCTTCGAGCTGGGTACGAACCATGTACAGTTGGGTGGACGACGGACCTGAAATGTTAGAATTAATATTTATGTAATTATTATAATAAATTTAGTAATTTTATATAATCTTCCTCGTTTATTCCTTCTTTTCATATTTGAAAACCGACTTGAAATTGGTCTACCCATTCTAGAGTTTTTGAAGCATACACAAACAAATCATCATGATTGTTTTTTACAGGAAAGCATCATCAACGTGTAAAAAAAATTTCAAAATTTTTTTTAATGATTAAAGGCTTCTAATGAAAAAATATGGATTATTGCTAAAAAAACCGTTTAAACTCAAATTAAGGGGAAAAAAATGAAAAATTGCCCGTTATCTTGATTTTCAGCAAAAACGATAATTTTAAGCATTCCGTACACTAAGAAAAATAAATCGCAGCACCTTAAAACTTTCAGGGTTTTTTTCGGGACACATTGAGGTTGAAAAGCTATAGAAAATATTTTTCGTATCCGCATTATTTGCAAAGTTATTGCAAGTTATCCAAATATCCTTAAATGTGCAGTTTTTTCACCTTTTTCGGTCAACATTTTCAGTTTGAAAAAAAAAAAAAAAAAAAAATTTTTTATCAAAATCCAATTTAAGCACCTTCTATGTAGGGAATGTTTTGCAGTTTACAAAACCCTACTTTAATTTTCTGTACGACCATTATATTGCCCGAGTAATCAATTATCAAAGTCAACAATGACTTTTTCGCTTTGATCGACGATAACTCTGTGACAAATCATCGTACAGAACTCGTGAGGACGTCAAGTTGTAGGGAATGAAATTCTCTAAAAGAGCTTAATAGTGCTATTATATAAAAAAAAAATTACGGCTTTTACACCGATTTCAAGACGAGCAAATATTTTGACAAATTTTTTATCCCGTTGGTTTTCTAATGATTACTCATAAACCGTTAACGAGAAAAATATTTGAAGCTCGGATTCAAAAACTAGAAGACATGAAGCTACAATTTTCTATTTTAATGAGCACTGTACGACCATTTTCTTAGAAATTACAGCCTGTTGAAAATCACCTAAGAATTTAGATATTTTTTTATATCCTTTAATTGTTGCGTTTTTAGTGTATAAATGGAAATCTAGAGCGATAAATCACTTCTAACGTGTTCGCACGAACAAAAGGAAACCACCAAACTGTAATATTTTGTCTTCCTTTTTATTGTCATATGTTTAGTTATAAGAATTTTATTTTGTCCTTTATTTGTTAGTTGATAGTAATTTAATAAATGTTCAGTAAGTAGCTTCCGAAGGCATTTTCATTGAGTCTGTCACGCTGATAAACTTTTAACTTTTTTAACTTACAATAAACTTTTCTTGCCACATTTGTGCTTCACGGTCCGATTAAGGGTTGAAAACATCGAAGTACTACAACTGTGGAATTTACGTCACAAATGCCAAAGCGGCACATGTCAAGTACGCCTAAAATGGAATCATGGCGGAGTAATGCCTCCGCGCCTATTTTTTTATTTATTTTTTATAAAAAATGGGTTTCCTCTTGACCAACAACCAACTGTGTAGCAAGGATGAGGCCTAAAATGGAGCGAACCTCATTCTCAACCCAGAAGATGTCTATTCACGAGAACTTTGAAAACATTTGGGTTATATGAGCTCAGGAGTTCCAAACCTTTGGCAGTGCGCATTATAAAAGATGTTTTAAAGCGCTCGGTCCTAAATAGAGGGATATCGACAAGATGAGGTTGGTAACCATTTGCACGTCTGTATGTCCGATGGAAGAAAGGGGAAGACGGGGTATGAGTTCATGCAGCTCCTAAGTACATCTTATAAAAGACACATAGACTGGCAATTTTACGTCTATGTGCCAGGCTCTGCATATTAGTTTTTAAAAACGTACTGCCGCCAATAAGTCTCCTAGCTCTGCGTTCCACCGAGTCGAGTGCGGCAAGTTGGTATTTGGCTGAACCATCTATAGAAAAATTGTGTTCTACTATTCATTTTAAACTCTAATGTGTTGACGTAAAGTCACATTTTCTTTAAATGACAAATGACAGAGTTCACGCTCGTACTCATATGTTGCGAAATACATAGTTGCAGTAAATTGACAAAGACTCACCCACTGTCCTCCTTGGAACTTTGATGGTGAAACTAGCCTCGCCCCCGTCTTTCTTACCCCTCAATGCGGGATCCTGTTGGGGCTCGCAACCCCGCGCCCAATCCCCGCAAGTCTCCCGCACAGACACTATTATACTGCACAGAACATTATCAATATTATTAATCTATTTATTTAGGCTTACGGTCCCCACTTGATGGTGGGTGGCCACCGTCGCACATGATACAAGCAACGCCATGATTTTGTTTATGATTAATTGAAATTATTGTAATTGTTGTTATTTTATTATTTTAAAACGAATTGTATCCTCAGTTTCTTCTCAGGATCGTCATCGTTTTGGCTTTTTTTTCCCGTAACCCTGGTAAATTTAAATTTATAATGTCGATCATGAGAGTTTCTTGAAGAAAACTAATTGAAAAATAAATATTTTGATTTTTATTTTGGTGAGGCAAGTGCGCCAAGTGAAGCATGCACTACCAAATTTTTTTTTTTTTTTTTTTTCAAAAATTATATACTCGTATCAGAAGTCAAATTATAAAAATAAACCAATTTACAGTCAATTAATAATTATTATAAACAAAATCACTGAAAATATCATCAACATAACTTTTATGTTGATGGTAAGGTTTAAAATTACGATAGACTGAACGTCTATAAAAATATTCATCAAACAAAAAAGCGAACAGAAATCTCCTAAATTTATATAAAGCAGTTACATAATATACATTGATGTAATCGG
Organism: Synanthedon myopaeformis; assembly: GCA_944738685.1. Lineage (NCBI taxonomy): Eukaryota > Metazoa > Arthropoda > Insecta > Lepidoptera > Sesiidae > Synanthedon > Synanthedon myopaeformis. The sequence continues at coordinate 2,751,932 of OX122943.1, forward strand.
TTGAATTAAGGCGAATTCTATTGACCTGCGTATCAAATCTTTCTTGTTTTTAATGGCTTTTCGCAACGGTTCCCTCAATGCCAACTGAACGAAGTCCTGGAGTTCAGCGTAGATGCATCTCCTCGCTGCATCAGCGAACACCGTCTCCATACGAGCCATCAACACTTGGAGACCCTTGATCATGGCTATGACCTCTATCATGGCGAATTTCTCCTCAGATGTGTAGTTGTAACGGGTCGCCTGAAAACGAACGGAGGCTAATGCTCGAGTTCACCAACAGATGGTTATTTTAAAATTTAAACAGCCGTTTAATAATATTTTGTTGTTCGCCATCGCTAAACTGCGGGTTAAACGCCCTAAAAATCAGATTAATCATTAAGTTAATCAAATGTTTAGGGCGTTTAACCCGCAGTTTAGCGATTGTGATCAACGAAATATTATTAAACAGCTGTTTAAAAATAACCGTCTGTTGGTGAACTCGAGCCTAAGGCGGCGTCCTAATTGGCTACGATCGTACGAGCAAACTATGCGTTTTCGTCGCACGATGAGATTAAACGCACAAAATCTCTTATTCATTTGTTTCTTTTATTCATTCCAAATCCACCTAGTCATTATTGATCCTGCTTTAAACGAAATTCGAACCTTAAAATAACAATAATACGAATGTTAAATCGATAAAACAAGATCAAAAATATTTTTACAGTTAAATATTATAACTGTTTAAGTAAAAACCGATATTAGTACAGTCGCGCACTACGGAAAAAACGCTGGTAACATTATTTTAAAATTTTACATTAGGACCTGTCAAATTACTCCTTCGATTTGTGGAACGCAGTATAGATGCGAACACTTCTATAGACAATTTAAGAGATAAAACTTTTTTTTTGTCTGTGCTGTTGTGATACGTGTCTGTAGATGTGAATGAAGCATAAGAGTGTCCCTAATTGAAGTTCGCAAGTAGTGCGTGCGAGCACAGGAAATGCTCAATAACGATTGTACGATGGAAAATGATCGTGCGATATATATATAAAATAAATATACATATATTACATTAATTATATGTACATGAGATCAACAAAAATCTGAGAAATTTTGTATTAAAATTGACGCATCCTCCTTTCACAGTGGAACCGAAGAAGGTTCAGATGTGTAGGTTCCTGTCCTCCGATCAGCCTTCAGAGGGTTAACCTGTGACAAAAAAATAAATAAAATGATTCCACTCACCCTCTCATACTCCTCGGCATCAGGTGGACAGCGAGGGTTGACGGTGTGGTCGGTGGGATGGAGCAACTTCCACGAGCACAACTCAGTCAACACCGAACACCAGGACGAGAGAAGTTGTAAACCTCTGAGACAGAGTTCTGTGACCGTTTTGTTTTCAGCGTCGGAGCCGGCCTCCTTGAAAGTGGTCGTCACCTGTCGAGTGCGAAAAATAAATAAATAAACGGATTTTGTCAATAATTTATCGACCTTAAAGGGGAAAAAATAAGAATATTGTATGAAAAGTGTACTTCGTGTTGATGCGAACGAAACGATTCGTATAAAAAAAAGTCTTTGTTTTTGTGAAGTCACTGCCCATTTTGTGAAGTCAGTCACTGCAGTTTTTGTAAACCATTACACTTTACACATTACACTTTTCGTGAAGTCACTGCGCTTTTCGTAAAGTCAGTAACTGCACTTTTTGTAGTCAGTCATTGCACTTTTTTGTGAAGTCATTCACTGCAGTTTTTGTGAAATCACGCATTGCAGTATTTATGAAGTCACACCGCACTTTTTGTGAAGTCACTTTTACTGCAGTTTTTGTGAAGTCACTGCACATTTTGTGAAGTCACTCACTGCAGTTTTTGTAAACTATTACACTTTTCGTGAAGTCACTGCGCTTTTCGTAAAGTCAGTAACTGCACTTTTTGTAGTCACTCATTGCACTTTTTGTGAAGTCATTGACTGCAGTTTTTGTGAAGTCACTCACTGGACTTTTTGTGAAGTCACTCACTGCACTTTTTTTGAAGTCACTCACTGCACTTTTTGTGAAGTCACTTGCACTTTTTATGAACTGCACATCAGAAGTTTTCACTTGTGACGTGCACTTGGTCACTTGATTAAAAATATTCTTATGAATTCACTCATGGAATATAGTCTATAGTATGCGCTGTATTTTTTATTTAAGTTCTAATTTTACTCTAAGAAGTCAAATTTTAAGTATGTATTCTCATTCTAACGTGAAAAATATTTTATTTGTTTTGTTATCTTCTTTATATGTATTCGTGAGTGTCATGTGTATGCAAATAAATGTTTTCTATTCTAATCTAAATTAGGCAACAAAAATAATTAGCTTTTCTGCTATGTCCTAGCCAGTTTCCTGTATTTTCTTTAGGAGCCAATTACCTCGTTGCTGTATCTCGCCAATTCAGATATGTAATTCTGATGCTCCTCCCTGATCTGGGGCAGGTGGACCATCAGGTCTGCTTGCGGAGAAGGTGGATTCAAACTCGATGACAGTGGCCATCTGTAATAAAAAAAATTCTTGGGTTTACAATCTTACATTTCTTGTACAATCTTTACATAGTTAAATAAATATCTTCACACATTCCACACAGCACCATCTAGTTCCACATTAAGCAACTAATGCTTGTATTATGGATACCAGACAGTTGATATAATACATAGATTACTTTTTTTTTTTGTAAATACATACATATTATAAATACAAAACATCCACGACTCAAGTGCAAAGGTAAAATGTTAACACATATACATTCGCCCCTAGCGGGATTCGAACCCACGACCGTTTGGTTAACAGCTAGGGGTTACTGGCCACTAGACCAAACGTGTCGTCATAATTTAAAATAAAGCCTGTCTGTCATTCTCATAGATAACTCGAACCATTAATGGTCCCTCTGTATGTACGATGACGAAGTCGCGTGCAACGGCTAGTTTATTAGTATAGAATTTTTTAATGTTAAGTTAGACAGACAGGCTGACGGTCCACTTGATGGTGGGTGGCCACCGTCGCCTATAACACAAGCAACGCCACAGGTGCTCCAAGTACGCTGATGACCATTGAAGGATTAAGGATGATAAGGGATAAGGAAGGAATAGGGTAGCGAAACACAACAGCACATATTATATACGCTGTTATTTCGCGGTGGTATCATGTGAGGGGGTGGTTACTGCCGCCAGACGGGATGCCCGAATGTACTTACTTGCTTGGATCGTAGTGTTTCGACCTCTTGATGTAATTGAACGGTGCGATCTGCATGTCACCAAACAAAGGGACCACTTCCAAATTCTGAAACGACAGTTCCAATAAATATTAACGTTACATTTATAGAACAATATATATATATATTAACGTTAATAAATAGAATAATTCTGTGGAACTAAAGGTCTCAATGTTGAAAATCTGCATTTTAAAACTGTTGACGAGATATGTTGTTGGTGAAATGTGCAATTTCCTATACTGTGGAGGAGAAATCTCGTCGGTAAATCTGAATTTGAAACTTTTGAAAAGATTCTCTACGGCAAATCTAAATTTTAAACTTGTTGACGAGACATATCGTTTGTAAATCTGAATTTTAAACTTTTGAAGAGATATCTCTTCGGCAAATCTGAATTTTAAAATTGTTGACGAGACATATCGTTAGTAAATCTGAATTTTAAACTTTTGACGAGATATCTCTTCGGCAAATCTAAATTTTAAAATTGTTTGACTAAACAAAATTGTTGATAAATCAGCATTATTAACTGTTGACGAGATATCTCGTCGGTAAATGTGCATTGTATGTAAACTGTTGACGCGATAACTCGTCGGAAAATGTCACTAGTATACAAGCCTAACGTTCCGCTAGCTTTTTCCCGCGACTTCGTCCGCACCATTTTGTCTTAGGTGTTCAAACAATTATTCCATCGTTAATGCTCACATCTAGCTCACATGTTTAAAATAGAATAGTTTTATTTGCAGAAAATGACATTTTCTGAGACACTGGACATTCTGAACCTGAGCCATAAAAACATACACAAATTCCTTTTTTTTTTATTTCTGACAACGTGTATGCGAAATTTCATGATGATCGATCGAGTAGTTAAGGCGTGAAATGGTAACAGACAGGCAGACAGACAGAGTTACCTTCACATTTATATATATATAGCAACTCGCTTGCAATCCATCTGGTGCCATCCCCTATTAACTTCAATCGATGAGCGATGGTGGAGCCACACCACATCACCACATACCATAAATCTGCAAACGTCTACATAAACATCTCACCTTGAAGATCCGGTCGATCCGGTCCAAACGCAGTTTCTTTTTCTGGTCCAGACGATTTATGTTGCACACCTCGGAGTCCATGAGGAATAGGCCAAAACCCATCACCTAGGAGCGGGGATCATTATTTATTTAACGTTCAACTATTAAAATGAAACTTATGACAACCCGTTTTCGCGTCGGACGTTAAAGAACAGTGCATCAAAAGTTGTTTTTACCTTAACGAGCATATGCTTTTCCGATGGCGTCAAATACATTTTCGTTTCAAACATATGAACGCAAATGTTCACCACGTCGGCTAATAAATCTTCATAACCTAAAAAAAAATAATACAAGTTTTTTTTTTTATACTCATCGAGTAGTGGCAGGGTTTCACTGCGTTCTGCAGTCACTTGGGCAGCCGGACTGATCCTTACATAAAACCAGCATAACAGCATATTATATGCTGTTGTTTTTCGGTGAGCGAGTAAGGGATGTCAGAGCCTCATTGCCCAATCCTTTCCTTATCGTTAATCCTAGAATGGTTGGCAGCGCACTAGCAGCACCTGTGGCGTTGCTTGTATTATAGGCGACGGTTGCCACCTACCATCAAGTGGACCGTCAACCCTGTCTGTCGACCTCGACCCAAAAAAGCTATATTCCATTAGAAGACGATGTACTCGAACATATTTTGACTGACGAGAGTGATGAGATATATCGTCATCGATGAAAACACTCGAACATATTTTGACTGACGAGAGTGACGAGATATGACGTCATCGATGAAAACACTCAAACATATTTTGACTGACGAGAGTGACGAGTATGACGTCATCGATGAAAATACTCGAACATATTTTGACTGACGAGAGTGATGAGATATGTCGTCATCGATGAAAACACTCGAACATATTTTGACTGACGAGAGTTACGAGATATGTCGTCATCGATGAAAACACTCGAACCTATTTTGACTGACGAGAGTGACGAGATATGTCGTCATCGATGAAACACTCGGAACATATTTTGACTGACGAGAGTGACGAGATATGTCGTCATCGATGAAAACACTCGAACATATTTTGACTGACGAGAGTGACCAGATATGTCGTCATCGATGAAAACACTCGAACATATTTTGACTGACGAGAGTGACGAGATATGTCGTCTTCGATGAAAAAAAAACGCTCACCACTTATTTTTTCCAAGGCATCCTTTACAGTGTCTCTGATTTTGTTCTGCGTTGCCAGAAACATTGACAGATTCTGAGACTCTTGCAGACTCTGACTGTCCGACATCACTTTGAGAAACTGTGCTGCCCTGAAAATTAATACAAACATAATTTAAAGTTGATTTTATATTTCATAATAATGTTTTGTTTCAATATTATCCTTCATTATTTATCACGGTAATTTATTTATTAAATACTTAATTAAACACAAAAGTACACAATAATTTAAATTTGTTAATCTTATATAATATGTATAAAAGTAAGTCGTGTTAGTTACACCATATTTATAACTCGAGAACCGCTAAACCTAGAAGTAGGCTTAACGATGATAAGGGATAAGGAAGGGATGGGGTAATGATGGCCTTTGGCATCCCTTACTCACTCAGCGAAACGCAACAGCACATATACCTATATGCTGTTATTTCACTGTGGTCTTATGTGAGGAGGTGGTTACCGCCGCCACTACTCGATGATGATTAAAAAAAAACTAATAATTGTATTTTTTTAGATTTGAACATTTGCATTCATATGTTTGAAACATTATGCTCGTTAAGATAAAAAAAAAAAAAAACACCTTTGATACACTTTTGAAAGCGGGATGTTATAGGTTACATTTTTATTCTATTTCTTTCAACCTGTCTGCGAACCGTTACCATAAAAATAAAATAAAATCCAAACCACTTACCTCCTGTAAGTGGAGTAATCATTCTTCACTGAGCTCTTCATGTTCTTCAATTCGTCTAAAACCGCAAACATGTTTACGAATTTGCCCAAAGTCAACAAGTAAGCTTCCGATATGAAGTCTCTGCGCTTTTCTGCGTGACACAGCCTGCGCACTTCAGCGCAAAAGCGCTCTATAGCTTTCCGCTGAAATTTTACGAAACGCATTTTATAAATAATATATAGTGTTTTAACTAGCTGATGCTCACGACATCGTCCGCGTTGAATAATGAGAGAACATTAATATGAGTCACTTATAATTTTTGGACTTTTGACTTATAAACCCGTCCGCGGTGAGCTTTACATATAAGCTTCTGAAAGGGAAATTCTAACTGTAAGGGAATTGGTTTTTACTGATAGAATAATAATATATTTTTGCATATGCTTCTATGATTTATTGTATTATATTGTATATTAATTAATTAGATCATTCATTTTATTGTAGTTCAATATCTCAATTACAAGTGTATACCAAAACAAAATATGTAGTTGTCGTGAATTTTATTTTTGTTTTTTTTTTTTCAGAAAATACAATTTTAATAAACTTTTTAAATATTGTCTATTATGCACTGTATTTTTATTTAATTGTTTTAATTTTTTACTCTATAAAGTCAAATTAGGCGACGAAAATAACGCTTTACTGTTAAGTCCTCGCTTTAATCCCAATGGATCATCTAATATAAAATAAAATAAAAAACTAACACCTGACCAAAAGTGTCATAGAGAACAAGCGTTTTCTTTTTTCTATACTAATAAGAGGAACATAACATAGGCTATATATTATATTTTTATTTTTCAACACGAACAAATTCGCAGGTAAAACAGCTAGTCACCAAATAAAAGATGAATAAAAAAATCAATCAGTTGTCCAACTGGTTGTCCGATTTGTTTACCTGAAAGTACATAAACTGGAGCAGCTTGTCGACCTCCGGTGCGAGAACTTGTACGGTGCGCTCGTATATATGCACTCGGTCTGGCTGTTCGTTGGACCGAGGCTGAGGTATTGCTCGACTGCAACATCTCCATGTGTATAGCATCACAGCGTGTGCGTTACCCTCCTCTAGTAGCTCGTTCTGGAAACGAACGGTGACACCCAAACCACAGTAAATAATATAGCTATATATATATATAAGCTATATAGCTGTTAGCTAGAGTAGTACCTACTTAAGTAGTACTGTCAAGTAAGACTGACAAAAAGGTGATGCTGAGCCAGATACCTTTTTCCTGCCATGGGGCACACTCATAGGGATTTTTTTATGAATTCTCATTTAAATGTGAAAAATTTGTATGTAGGTATTTTATTTGTCATGTGTATTTTAATAAATGTTTTATATCTATTTAAGTACTATTTACTCTATGATAGTATGGTAAATCAGGGTTGGCACAATTAAATTATTTTGATTGAAATTTTGATTTACAATGATTAAATTAAATATGTTTAATTTTACTTTCTTTCATAGAAATCAACACACAAAACAGATTTAGAAATTATATGCTAAAGACTAAAAGGTCTCTGACATCTGAGAAGACAAAAAAACAAGTTTTCCAGACTTTTCAATGCCCAGTCGGTTTCAGTGTGGAAGTTAGTGAAATCCCTTCGTCAACTAGGAAATGAGCTGATGGTCTTCAAACGCCTGAACAGATCTTCATAGATTATAGCTAATAAAAATCCCGATCACATCAGCTTTCAATCCGTTCCTGTTCTGTTTGGGAGCTACGATTCCACAGACAGTACAGATACACACGTCAAAATTATATCACCACATTATTGTGTCCGGCGTTAAAAAGAAATGAAATCTTCACATTGGTTTTAAATAGAATAGGAAGCCACAATTCTTACCAAATTAGCATGAACAGTAGCCTCTTCAATATATTTAGCGATACCGGTAACAAATCCATTTCTGTCTTCAAAATTGGTGTCAAAGTTTGCTTGGTAGAGAATGGAGCATGGTGCAGCCTCAATGCATGGTTGTTCATCTAGAGAAAAGTTTATTTGAAACAATTATTCACCAAATGTTGTTGACGATTTGTCGTTTGTTATTGGTAACAAATACTCATTGCAATACATTTTGACCAATGTACATTTTGACGTTGAAGCAATTTAACCCTTGTACAATCAGATTTTTATATGTTAAAGTACCTCCGCCGAATAAAACACTTTTATTTGGTATTCAATGCATAATAAAAAATGTTGAGTAATGCAGAAAACCAAATAATAACTTGGTAATCTGCATTTATTTCATGTCTGCATCCATAATTAAAAATAAGACACAATTAAATACAAAGTTTGCGAGGATGGATGAATAGATGGATTTGTTTGGTACAGGGTAGAAAAACCTTCGTCAGTTTTTCAATTAATTCTTTATTAAATCGTGGACACTTAGTACCTTTTGAAACTTAAGCAACTAAGCACACAACTGACCCACATTTGAACTGATATCTTGGCAGGATTCATAATTTCCCTGGTTCAAGCAAATGTCGACTTTAAGGTGACGAATCTTTACTTATCTCAACTGTACACAGCTAGTTTATTACCTGGATTAATATACAGGATACTTTTTATCCTAGAAAAGTGTTATGTTACCTAAAAAAATTGAGCGCCACGGACGTCCCAGTCAAAGTTGTCGGGATCTTTAATTTACAACGCTGACGAGATTACAGACGCCAGCTAGTGACTGATAAATAAATAAATAAACACTTACCGGGCAAAGTGAGTTCGTCCAAAACGTCCACATTGCTTAGCGCATCGGAAAGCGACACTTTTTCACTGACAGACATGTTTATCGCATAAAAATCAAGCAACCACTGCAACTAAATGTAATACTACTATACCTACAAGACCTAGGCGGGGCCGGATATATAAATATATGACAGAAATGTTAACAGATAATCACAGTTACACAAATTGATATAATCAATAATATCCATCCAAATAGGAAAAAAATTGTCAATTTTAGAACTAAATAGGCACAGCACAGTAAAAATTAAGTAAAAATTAAAGTAAAAGTATAAGCACCCAATCAATCAATCATCCATCCCCAAACCACAGATTATAAAGCCCAAACAAAACCCAACCCAAATTTGGATAATTTCACTGCACAGAACAATTAAGATAGAGTATGTCACAGATTATCAAATAGCATAGAGTAAAATCAAATAGAGACATCAAAGAAAATGTCGTAACGGATTAAAACTAGGAACCATTACAGATGGATTAAAACTGTAGTAAATAGTGCTTTACAAATTGGTCAAAATGGCGCTTGGGTAGCATGGATATGGGTAGATATGACTATTTTTATGTACTATACTCCTCATTGGAATTTGAGTCACAAATGCCAAAGCAGCACATAAAAAGTACTTCTAAAAAAGGCGGAGTCTTGCCTTCGCGCGACAATGGTAAAAGGTTGTAAAAATAAAGTTCTACTATTGATTTTAAACTCCAATGTGTTGACGGATAGTCACAATGCCAGATGTTTGGTTGGTTTTAAATGACAGAGTTCATGCTCTACGCATATGTCACTTTTAAATGTTTCATAAAGTTCGTAGTGTTTTGTATTTTAACTAATAATTGTGATTATTCACAATGTGGTGTCCGTCGGCCATCATTAAATAGGAGGCGATGTAGTAGCATCGGGGCGTGGCGCTCTAGTAGCATTTTATTTACAGTGGTTTCATGAACTACGAAATCAATCAATTATATAAATTCACCCATGCTACACTTGCGCCATTCTGGTCAATTTACGAACCACTATTTAATGCTTTTAGCTTGCCACTTTTTCAGTTTAACATTCATGGAAGTCAGTCCTCCTTGCCTCACCTTCCATAGTTTTGTATGGCGTCGAAATCCATAGTTATAATACATCGATGGATGACTAATGACTATAATCTAAAAAACCTGCCTCGACACTAATATTCTTAACGACCATGAATCGTCCGTTTTCACTGATAAAAGGAATTATTCAAATGAAAAAACAAATGTAAGTTTAAATTTTTATACCATAAAACCTTAACTTATGTTACAATAAACTTATACACTTAAACCTTAAATGTTACAAAGAAAACTAAGGTAAGTTAATTATATATTACACAGAATTATACCATTTTTTTTTTCTTTATTTCAACTAAGTATCTCACAAAATTAATGCCAAACAATATGATGTGAATTCACAACAACATACATTGCACGAATTTCCGGAACATTAAGGCCGGTTTCAGAGCTCGCTTGACCGTCGGTGCGTACGGTCGGTCCTGACGATACGCACGACCCACCGTCAGGTTGTAACCTAACCTTTCAGAGCTCTGCTGACGAATACACCGACCATAGCGCGTCAGGCGACCGACGGTTCGCATGCGGACGCGTCGTGCGCACGGTCTCCGTAGCAATAAACTCGTGCGTACAAATGACAAGCGCGACCGACGTACGCACCGACGGTCAAGCGAGCTCTGAAACCGGCCTAAGGTGTTTTGTCTCGTATGTACTTCAATGATTACACAACGCAGCATTCTCAGTGACAACACAATAATTACCCTACATGTTGGCTACAGACCCTATCATATATACTGAATGACAGACGTCATTCAAAAATGACAATTGCAACGTCAAAGGTGACGTTTCTCATGTACAGTCGAGGTACGAAAACCTTCGTCAGTTTTCAAATTCATTCCTTTATCAAGTCGTAGACTTTTAGTACCTTTTAATACTAAAGCACTACGCAAATGTCAATGTTTCATTTGAAATGAAACGTTGGCGTGCCTTATGAATGCAAGCAATTGTCGACCTTTTCACGACTGTACCTTTTAACGCCGACATCAAGCCGCGTCTCCTCGTTTTGTACTACACTCTACACAAAACATTATTTCGAGACATTCTTGTTGATGAAATGTTGATAATGCAATGTTTTTGCTTTCCGTGGCCTAAACACGGACAATGGAAAACATTTAAAAAATGTCTATTTTTATTTTCTACCTTCTATTCTTGATTCTTGATATATATTAAAATTTCGAGGCAGTAATTAGGATCTCACATGATATATAGGTATATTTTCTTTTCGATAGGTACCAAATCCATTTTGATAACAAATGTTTTCAAAACATGTTTTGATTGATGTTTTCCCACAAACTGCACGAGACGAAATATTTATGTTTATGTTTTCTTTAGAGGTCTTTGTGTAATGTGTAGACCAAAACATGCGCAGGAGACGAATAGACGACAATATGAAAATGTATTATTCAATTAGATATGGTATTCGCCTGTAATACACCCATAATTTTCCGTAAATTACACAAGTATTACAACGTAAACAGTAAAATGCTTGCTACAACAAAAACGTAAAAAAAGACAAACGATGCATTCAATGGTAACTATGTAAAATCAAAATAAAATGCACATAGGGTACGCGCTTGCTTGCTAATAGCTATGCAAACGCACAATATATCCATATCCATATTATACAACTTTTTATCCAAAATTTCAAATTTGTACTTATTCAAATATTCATAGAAAATTTTCATGCAAACAAAAACAATAGATTCGATGTTTTAAGTGTTAGGTGTTAGCCGTTTGTTATTATTATTATTATTTTGACAACAAAAAAGATATATACATGTAGGTAGTTTCTCAAAAAAAAAAAAAAAAAAACAATTATAACACATTACCGGATTGTGATTTCGTAACAGACACTGCGATTGCGTATAAAGACGTATTAAAATAACGTCTCACGCTAAAATGTATCTTAATCCTTCGTCATTTACTAACTCCTACAGTCCTAACGCAAAAAAATAAGTCCCGACTCGAAGCTATATTTATTTGTATGATAAAATGCTAAGAGTCGGCGGTGATCGGTCCTATGGAAAAATTATGGAGAGGCCAAGTTAGCATTGAGAGTATTTGCATAAAAATTAATCGCGAGGCAACCCTATTTATATCAAAGTTACACGTGACCTCACTCGCGCGTATATTGGTATAATATATAACATTTATAAGCGCGAGTGACGTCATCACTTGTAACATGTTATATTGCAATTATATTTTAATGTGTACAGTTTTATGTGTCTGTTACGATATACACAAGACGTTAGATATATTCAAACAGGTATTTTGTTTTATTTTGTTTTACATCTGTAAATAATAGATTTTTAATAAGAATATTATGCGAAGAACTAATCAAAATTTTATTACATATTCACTCTACAAATCCGAAAAAAAATCCTGAAATGAGGCGGTACAGTAAAAAAAAAAACCAATTATATATTTACATTATACATACCCATGTATATATACATATAGATTTATCTCTTGTTCGTGATTAAAAGTGACATTATAAGTAATACATCGAGTTAACTGGGCATTTTCAATTTTATGTACAGTCACTTAAGTAGAATTGAGGCCAAACCCGTTGCGTAGTTAAATTAGAAACGTGCCAAGCCATACAATTCGTTATTGACAACCCTAAACCATTTATGATGTAATTACATTATTTTCATAAACGAAATCATTCAAAAAACTACTTTAATAACATGGTACTAAGTATGATTTTAGGATTTGACCACTTGATTTGGTAAGGTAAGGAATCTGAAGGTGAGCCTAGACTACACAACGAAGGAGTTATAAAACATAGCATGTTTTTTATATGTGTGGACGATATTTGTTATAAAACAAAGTTATATAACATACATAGTTTTATTATAAAGCAAGTGTTACAAACTTTCACATATTTTTGCGAGAATCACATCATCATGATGCGACCGAGACAATTCTAGACATGCTAGATGACATTGTTATATTGAACTGTTATTTTAATGTGTACCTTTTATTACACAACTGTCAGGGTTGTCACAAATTTTGACATTAATTTTTTGATCATTCTTTGCAATTAGATGTCCATCTCGAATTTGAATTGATTGGCTTCGTTTTTTTTAAAAACTATTACACTACGCGACGTTGGCGTCTTATATAAAAATAAACCTTTACGTCAAAGGCGCACTTAACTTTATTATTTTTTTATATAAATAATAATCATATTAACAAAAAAAAACCTTAAATTAATTTATTGCAACAAAACGATGTCTAAACATCTTATGCCCCATAAAATAAACAGTTTAAAACAGTGGAAACTTATCTCGTTGTCATAGATCGGGTAATATGGGCAACTTTATATTTGTAGTGGGACTAAGTTCATGTAATTAATCAGTTTGATAATTGGTTGAGGGGCTAACTTTAGGTTTTGTAATAAGTAGCAGTAGTAAAAAAAGATAACAATGAATAATTTTTGATTTTTTACTAATTAAATATTTTAAAAATATCGCGGGCCGGAAAAAAGTCCGTCGCGGGCCGCAACCGGACCGCGAGAGTGGGATTGCCCATAACATGTATCAAAATATAATTTTTTAAAGTCACTGTTTTAATAAGTTTTTTTTTTCTAGAGCGGGCTTTAATTTAAAAACTATACATTTTATACTTTATCAGTCGTTTCTGTTAAAAGGCGTTCCCACACGAATTCCGCTGTGAACTCGTGCGTTGACGCCTTTTCTTGTTATTTGTATTAGTCCAAAGTTAGACTTACTTAGTTCTAGATAAAGTGACAGATAGGTATAAGGAAATATTGATATAAAAGAAAAAAAAAACTATAATTTCTCAAAATGTTTTCAAAATGCTCGGCTCTCAAGCGACTTTTGACGTCATTTGACACGACAGGGATAATAAGCGTACACTATCCAATTATTACTTTAACAGTAATTTTTTAATTTAATAATTAAATTTACAATTAAATAATAACTCAATTGATTTTTGGTTTAAAAATCAATTTAAATTTGATAATAAAAAACAAAAAAATATTATAAAAAAAAAATGAAATGAAACGAAACCTGTCATGTCACGTGATTTTATTTCAATTTTTCAAACAGAATAAAAGCCTTACTATTATTTAGAAATATTATAATTTTAAAATAAATTTGGATTAGTTTATAGATAAATTTCAGTTTTTTTTTATGTATGTATGTATAGTGTCAAAAAATGTATAAAAATAAACGATACAGTTAAAAATATAATATATATAATAAATATTGTTTCTCTTTCTTATAATCTCGTATAAAGGTAAAGTGTTTTTAAAAACCTAACTTGATCGGTCACTTTATGTAAAACATGTAACTTGTATGTTAAGTTTTGTAAAACAAAACTACACTAATAAAAATGGAATATTTTTTTTCTATCACATTTTTTCATATTTTTTTTTCGCTTTTTTTAAATATTTTTAAACGCATTTGTAAATATTATATATGTATTAAGTTTTATGAGAAGCAATATTTTTTTTAAAACTGCTCTGCGAAGCTACGCGTGTATACAGATATATTTTTTTTGACATAAATAAAAAAAAAAAACTTTTACATTTACAAAAAAATTGCGGGATTAGTTTGTGGATACCCATTTTTACTTAACTTTTATTTACACAACTCTATATATATATATATTATATATGTATAAGAACAGAATTACTGTATGAACTATTACTGATATTTTAATTTTTTTTTTTCAAAAACATAAAAAAATCCCCGATATGACCGATGTAAGGCTTGTCAATTTAGATAATTAATTTTTTTTAATTCGACTTCTAATATAACAGATCCATTTTTGACAGTTGTCAGAGCGAGCAATAGAAAGAAAATTGTGCTGAAAATGATACTAATAAAATTAATTGCGTTTAATAGTTAGAATTAATAATAATAATAATTAACTGTATTTTTAATTGTTATTAATTGCTTGATTTAATAACAATTATTTATTTGTCTCACGATGATGATAGATATAAATTCTACAGTTTAATCAGCGTTAGTGTTGAATTCATTACAAAATTTTTTTTTTTTCATAAAATCAAATAATCATTTTAATGTAATATTTGAAAAAAATTTTTTTCAAATATAAATTTTGATTTTTAAATCACATATTTCAAAATATCTGTATACCGGAGGTATACTATCCTAAGTCCATTAAAAAAAAAAAAAAAACACTTTATGATGCCATTGGAATAAGTATTTTAAGCTCTATTTACTGGTATACTCTTTTAAGTCCTATCAAAGAAAACAAAAACAGAAACGTTTCGTTTTTTATTATAATAAATAATTATTAATACAAGTCCAACTCGTTATATGAATAATTTACTAAATGTGACTTAGGACAGTTTGCTTTCGATATACAGATTATATTACTCAGACAAGCCTTAAAACGTAGGTATTATAAAAAAAATATTGTAATTTTTTTTTTTTTCAAAAATGTTCAACATTTATATGCAAATAGGGAGGTCCTTGATAGTATGTGGTTTGCTGATAAACATCATACCACTTAGAGAAATTATAATGTCACTGGTCAAACTTCGTCTTCCGATCGATTTCATCGTCGGACGTGCGATTCATTGGATGATCTGAAAATGAACACATTATAAGTATGCGAGAGAATTGACATAAGATACTGCTAACGCCATCTATTGGTAGCGGGCTTCGCTGATGTTTGTTTTCTAATTTTACCTATGGAGGGTAGGGGTAAGGAGGGACTGACTCTATGTATTAAAATGACTCTTATGTATTAAAAGGACTCTATGTATTAAAAGGACTCTATGTATTAAAAGGACTCTATGTGTTAAAAGGACTCTATGTATTAAAAGGACTCTATGTTTAAAAGGACTCTATGTTTAAAAGGACTCTATGTATTAAAAGGACTCTATGTTTAAAAGGACTCTATGTATTAAAAGGACTCTATGTATTAAAATGACTCTATGTATTAAAAGGACTCTATGTATTAAAAGGACTCTATGTGTTAAAAGGACTCTATGTATTAAAAGGACTCTATGTTTAAAAGGACTCTATGTTTAAAAGGACTCTATGTATTAAAAGGACTCTATGTATTAAAATGACTCTATGTATTAAAAGGACTCTATGTATTAAAAGGACTCTATGTGTTAAAAGGACTCTATGTATTAAAAGGACTCTATGTTTAAAAGGACTCTATGTTTAAAAGGACTCTATGTATTAAAAGGACTCTATGTTAAGAGGCATCGAAGCACATAAAAACAACACATCCTATTACAATCCCTTAGTTAGGATGTGTCGAAGTTATAATTATATATGGTTATCGGGTGTGAGGACGGTTTTGATATATTTGACGGCAGGTTTTCTAAATTCAAAAATAGTTTGACTAATATTTAAATTAAGAATTAATTAAGTATTTAAGACCATTAGTAGCTAAGTTAAATTAAACACTGTTTAGGAATGCAATTTAGATAATTATCACTAGCGACCCGCTCCCGGCTTCGCCTGGGATACACTTTATGGCGTTATCTATCTATTGTAGTTTAAAATTCGATTCAACCTTTCGACTGTGGCGAAGCCCAAATGAAGGTTAAGGATTTTTAGACTCAATGCATGAAGACAATGATAAACTGAATGTGTTAATATTCTTAAACTATCTTAATAAATTCTTTTATGCATTTGGTATTTGGTGTCGCTTATTTGTTTAGCTTAGAGAAAATATATGGATTTTTCCATACATGATGTGTGTATGTATGTATGAATGGAAAAAAAATCCATATTTTTATACTCGATTTAACGATATATTTGTATACGAGTATAAACCTGTGTTTTATTAAGTTGCAGAATTAATGATTGATAATACGTTTCTCGCAATATAATAAAATCGTGAGATTTTTTTTTTTTTTTTTTTTACCTGAATGTTGGGCCATTTTGGGTATCAAGACGACATTCCCATCGGCTGCCTGCTGCAGGGAGTACTGGTTCGAAGATAAAGGACGACCATCTGCGTCGCGCAAGTTCTGAAAGAAATAGTAAACATTAATTATTATCTTTCATCATCATCATCATCATCATCACCATCGTCATCATCATCATCATCATCATCACCGCCACCACCACCACCATCATCATCATCATCATCATCATCATCATCATCATCATCATCGTCGTCGTCGTCGTCGTCATCATCATCATCATCATCATAATTATTATTTTTATTATTATCATTAATATAGAAAAAAAAACTGACATCTGTAATCATCTTAACAAACTATTGTCGAAGTTAAGCTTGTTACGATACAACAAGTACGTGCTGATTCGGATAGATGGCGCTTGTTTCATACAATTAAACGTCACTGAGGGTGTCGCTCACAGAGCGTGACGGCGCGAGTATTTTGCAATTTTATAATCACGCGTAATTTTGCAAAGTTATCATATTATGTAGTTATAACTATAATACAATAAAATCATAATTAACTAGCTGAACCGTTGTATTATATTAACTCGGCTGCCATAACAACGGCTAACTTCCAATTTAAATGTGACAGCGGTTATCGTTGGCGAGTTAGTTCTGCAAGCTTTCGGCAGATGGCGCCGTAAAAAAAGATATTTTCTCACGACCTAGATTATATTATTACGCAAAATATACTTAGATATTATCGGATTGCATATTGTGTAAAAATCGGATTGCATATCGTCGGCTCGTTTTCGAGGTTATGCGTTATACACAAACCAACAAAATTTTTATATACCAGAATGTGTAACAAATTATTAATCTATATATATATATATATAGATATTCAAGTACCTGAGTCATGAATGTTTGTATTTATAATATGTATGTACTTTTTTATAAAAATCAACTGTCTGGTATCCACAATACAAGCATTAGTTGCTTAGTGTGCAACTAGATGGCGCTGTGTTGAATGTGTGAAGATGAGAACAATTTATCTTATACCTGAAACACGTGACGGTACAGCGCCGCGAATCTCTCCTTGACCCTTTGCCGCTCAGCGTTGAGCGCGTGATGGTCGCGCTGAGTTCGAGCCTTCCTGTCCCGCATCGACCGGACCTCGTCCGCGAGTGACGTTATCTGATCGAGTTTGCGCTTGCGACAATTCTGCGCGGCGACCTTGTTCTTGCCGCGTCGCCTGATGTCCCTTATGAGCGACAATTGCGCCTCGCTCAGGTCGTGTTTCGATAGACGCTCGTTGAATTCGTCCATCGGCAGGTTTATTATGTCGTGCACCTCGAGAGGGATGCCTGTGCGCGATATAGAACATTGCTTCAGTTTAACAATAAATTGGTTTATTTATGGTCAGTCTAACTACAGATGAAATTTGCTACAGAGGAACCTAACTTCAGAAAAAATTAACTCCAGATGAATTTAGTTAAACAGGAATCTAACTCCAGAGGAATTTAGCTCCAGAGGAATCTAACTCCAGAAAAAATTAACTCCAGGTGAATTTAGTTCCACAGGAATCTAACTCCAGAAGAATCTAACTCCAGAAAAAAACTAACTCCAGAGGAATCTAACTCCAGAAAAAATTAACTCCAGATGAATTTAGTTCCACATGAATCTAACTCCAGAGGAATTTAGCTCCAGAGGAATCTAACTCCAGAAGAATTTAACTCCAGAGGAACCTAACTTCAGAAAAAATTAACTCCAGATGAATTTAGTTCCACAGGAATCTAACTCCAGAGGAATTTAGCTCCAGAGAAATCTAACTCCAGAAGAATCTAACTCCAGAGGAACCTAACTTCAGAAAAAATTAACTCCAGATGAATTTATTTCCACAGGAATCTAACTCCAGAGGAATTTAGCTCCAGAGGAATCTAACTCCAGAAGAATCTAACTCCAGAGGAACCTAACTTCAGAAAAAATTAACTCCAGATGAATTTATTTCCACAGGAATCTAACTCCAGAGGAATTTAGCTCCAGAGGAATCTAACTCCAGAAGAATCTAACTCCAGAGGAACCTAACTTCAGAAAAAATTAACTCCAGGTGAATTTAGTTCCACAGGAATCTAACTCCAGAGGAATTTAGCTCCAGAGGAATCTAACTCCAGAAGAATCTAACTCCAGAAAAAATTAACTCCAGGTGAATTTAGTTCCACAGGAATCTAATTCCAGAGGAATTTAGCTCCAGAGGAATCTAACTCCAGAAGAATCTAACTCCAGAAAAAATTAACTCCAGGTGAATTTAGTTCCACAGGAATCTAACTCCAGAGGAATTTAGCTCCAGAAGATTCTAACTCCGAGGAACCTAACTTCAGACAAAACCAACTCCAAACGAATTTAGTTCTACACTCCAGAGGAATTTAGCTCCAGAGGAATCTAACTCCAAAGGAATTTAGTTCCAGAGAAATCTAACTCCAGAGGAATCTTACTCAACAATATACCAGCGGAGTGCCAATGGATCTACGAGTAGTATGAGTTTACATGACCGCACTCGTTAGCGAGAGCGTAAAATATTTGTATGTGAAATTCTCAATTGTCAATGTCAAATGACAGTGCACTTGCAGCACTTGCACATGTGGCTGTGGCGTTGATTGTGTCACAGGCGACGGTGGCCGTCTACCATCAAGTGGACCTGTCTACCATCAACAGGTTCAACATCTGTCGACCTTAACATTAAAAAGAAATGAAATGAAATGTCAACAATACCTAAAGCTTTTGCCCTCTTCTCGTCCCTGCTCAGATGCTGTCCACTGACTGATGATCCACCATCGGAGACACTGCCATCGGTCAAACGCCTCACTATACGAACATATACGAACATTAATCTGACGGAGAAGATTTATTATTGTCCGATTTGCGAAGGCGGCGTACAAGTCATTTTTTTTTTTTTTTTTTTTTTTTTTCCCCGTGGGCCGTATATTTACATCACACAAGACATTACATATTTGATTAAGAATTAAATTACTAACATTATAATTGGGGTAAATATAGATTTACCAATTGCATAGGCAATGGACCTTATACAAGTCAACATTGGGGGTAATAGTAAGACGTCATGTTTGGTCCAGTGGCTATATAGTCGCGGGTTCGAATCCAGCTACGGGCAAATGTTTATGTGTTAACATTTTACCTTTGTACCTGAGTCGTGGATGTTTTCTATTTATAATATGTATGTATTTACAAAAAAAAAAAAAAAAGTATTATAACAACTGTCTGCTATCCATAATACAAGCATTAAACGCCCTAAAAATCTGATTAACTTAATGATTAATCTGATGTTTAGGGCGTTTAACCCGCAGTTTAGCGATGGCGATCAACAAAATATTATTAAACGGCTGTTTAAATTTTAAACAGCTGTTTAAAAATAACCATCTGTTGGTGAACTCGAGCCTTACTCGTACAACTTACAACTAAAAGGGAATAAAAGAAAGAACACTCACCTCGCTTGTCTCTGGCCGCTGGTGGTCTATGGTCGGGGTGAGTTGGGGGCACGTGCGGTCCGTGGGGCGCTGGGGGTGCACTGTACGTGTGATTGTGACGCACCCGTTCCGGAGTGCCGAAAGGGTAACGCCCACTTATGGGACTCGACACGCCGCCCTTAAATACGAAAACAATTCAAATTCAAAATAATTTATTTGCTGAACATAGTCCGTACTAATATTATAAATGCGAAAGTATGTTTGGATGTTTGTAACTCTTTCAAACAAAAACTAGTGAACCGATCATCATGAAATTTTGCATACACGTTGTCTGAGACACCAGAAAGGACATAGGGTATATACCTTACATCCAGAAAAAAGTGACTATTCCCGAGGGATCTATAAAAAATAAAAAAACTAACGCCTGGTCAAAGTGTTACAGCAACACGAGGTCGAGCGTTATATTGCTTTTTTTTTTTTTCCAACGCGGACGAAGTCGCGACCACGAGCTAGTATACATAAAAAATATAATACTAACGCCTGGTCAAAGTGTTACAGCAACACGAGGTCGAGTGTTATATTGCTATTTTTTTTTATTTCAACGCGAACGAAGTCGCGACCACGAGCTAGTATACATAAAAAAATTTTTTTTTTCAACGCTGACGAAGTCGCGACCACGAGCTAGTATACATAAAATTTTTTTTTTTTTTTCAACGCGGACGAAGTCGCGAGCACGAGCTAGTATGCATAAAAAAACTGACCTGCAGCAGGGTGTGAGTGGAATGCGGCACATTCAGATCGAGAGCGGGCTGCAAAGGAACGTGTGGCGGAGCGGTTTGTTGACGAGCGAACTCTGAAAACGAGACGAACATTATTGTCATTATAATAGAAATAGAAATAGAAAACATTTATTTGCATACACATGACACTCACGAATACATATAAAGATAACAAAACAAATAAAATATTTTTCACTTTAGAATGAGAATACACACTTAAATAAAATCCCATTGAATGTGCGCCATGGCAGCAAAAAGGTATCTGGCTCAGCATAAGCTGATGCAAAGCACAGCGCTCATTTTAGTCATTGGGACAGCCAGTGTGGCGACAGTAACCACCCCCTTACATTAGACCACCGTGAAATAACCACATGTGTGTGCTGTTGTGTTTCGGTGAGTGAGTGAGGGATGACAGAGCCCATCACCCCATCCCTTCCTTATCCCTTATCCTTAAGCCTTCTATAGTCGGCAGCGCACTTGCAGCACATGTGGCGTTGCTTGTGTTCTAAAGCGACGGTAACCACTTATCATCACAGGTAGACAATTGGCCCGCCAAAGCAGAATTTGCACACACAAAGTACCAGGCATACATGAACACACAAAGTAAGAACAAGAAGGTTGTGCTCAAGATCTGGAGAGAAGAGTATAGTTGGCAGGGAATATTGCTTTGCGTAGAATAGAATAGAATAGAATAGAAAACATTTATTTGCATACACATGACACTCACGAATACATATAAAGATAACAAAACAAATAAGATAAAATATTTTTCACTTTAAAATGAGAATACACACTTAAATAAAATCCCATTGAGTGAGCGCCATGGCAGCAAAAAGGTATCTGGCTCAGCATAAGCTGATACAAAGCACAGCGCTCATTTTACGCCAGTCCTACTTGACAGTTTCACGCCGGCGGAATACGCGTCGTTATAGCACTTACTCGTATGTAATCTTGTAAGAATTTACTACATTCTAAAAGCAACAGTACACCACTCCTGATTAAGTCTTCCCCAGTTATCGCTCATACCACAAAAATTAAACACTTGGCTCAAGTGTTTATTCACCTTTTTGTCTCTCTATTAATAAAGCAGTATGTTTGGTTTTAAAAGCAAATTTAGACTAATAACAAATAAACTGTACAGCTGTAGCCGAGCGACTTCGTCCGCATAGCTTTATAATAAACTAGCTGGTGTCGGCGACTTCGTCCGTGTTGAACGATGAAAGGTACCCCATGTCCTTTCTGGTGTCACAGAGACAACGTGTATGCAAAATTTCATGACGATCGGTACGGTGGTTTTTGAGTTTATTCATTACAAACAAAAATATAAATCCTCTCTCTTTACAATAAGTATAGAGAACATATCAGTCGTAGAAAATTTCCCAACGTTAAAAAAAAAAAGGCTGCACATCAGAAGTGAAAACTTAAAAAAAAAAAAAAAGTTTAAATTGTTTATTTTTTCGACGACAGATGTCGCTGCTTCGGCAAGTTGTAACGCGAACTAATTTTTTTCCATATAAGATTTGCATTTTCGCTTTTATAAGCTCAGAAAAGCCCTCTGTCAACCGTGACGTCGTGACGCTCCGTTGGCGTGACGCGTGACGGTCAGAATTTACTGTTTTACAGGGGGTAAAATAAAACAGTAAATTGGGGACGTCAAATCAAATCTAATTCTCAAGATTTAGAGTCAGGCCTCTGTTGTACCCTGTCTATTTCTTAAAAATACTAGTTCGTTTAGAATATTCTATCTATCTATTACTTGAAAATAGTTTAATTATTTGTTATGTAACTTACCGTTATGCATGTGCATGCTGTCGTGATGGTATGTTTGTTCGGGACATTCGTACTTGACAACGCTGTTTCTTGGTGGCGGCACGAGTGGATCCAGGGTCGGTTGATTTTGTTCCTGTGGAATTAAATGAAATGTTAATTTGTTTATGTTATGGAGGGTGGAGGTAAGGAGAACCTAGTCTGTGTATTAAAAAGTGGTCCCAGAATAGCATTGAGATGGCGCCAGTGTAGCATTGACGATTAAATTAGACAAAGATAGATAGATGCTACACTAGCGCCATCGTGGACACTTTTAAAACCCTTATTTGATTGTTGGAGGACCATTTTTTAGTTTGATTGTCATATGACCGACTCATATGAGAACTTTCGACTTGTACCTATGGAGGGTAGGGATAAGGAGGACCGACTCTATGTATTAAAAAGTGGTACTAATACTCAGAATTCCAGTAAAATAAGATGGCACAGTGAGTAAATTAGACAAAGATAGATAGATGGATAGAAGATATGCTACACTAGAGCCATCGTGGCCACTTTTAGAACCCTCATTTTATTGTTGGAGGACCATTTTTTTAAGTTTGATTGTCATATGAGTCGGTACTCTTACTTGATACTACCCACTATACTTGATGTGTATATTCACACACCGTGAAATCACCGTGAATCCTTTATTCACTAGCGACCCGCTCCCGGCTTCGCCCGGTATACACTTTATGGCGTCATCTATCCATTGTAGTTTAAAAAAGAATTAGGCGAAGCTATAGAGATATAGTCACGCGACATCTATAGGATTTGGGTAGACTTTTTTTTTATTTATTCTATGCAAAGATGATACAACCGAAACATCATCATTATCTCAGCCGTAGCACTTCCACTGCTAGACATTAATTACCAATAGGACATAATTTTCCAAAAGAACAGGTCGACCCTTGGCCCTTATACGGTCGTCTTATCATTTTTTGGGTGGATGTCCAAGCTGCACTAGGGAATAAGGGAACTTCTTCACTATGTGTCCAGCCAACAAGCCCACAAACTCTTCAAGTACAAGTGCAAAGTAATAAATACCTGAAAGCATCGTTTTCCAAACATATGATGTTTCTTCTGCGGCTGAAGAGGTGCGGCGCGCTCTCGCGGGTAACCTGCGCTCTCGTATGGACGGAATTTAGAGCTGAAATTTAAAGTATACGAAACCTTTTACTTAGTACTCTAATACTCACAAGTCTCACAACACAAAGGGTCAATGTTTTCATTATGAAAATTCGGTAAAACATAACTAAATTAACTACTTACATACCGACATATAAATAAGACGATTTTTTTTTTAAATTTTAGACGTTTGTATGCTTGTTAAAAAGCTTGTAACTAGCGATTGGATTAAGTTAGCCCAAGACAGGGAATTGTGGAGAGAGATGGAGGAGGCCTTTACTCGTCGAGAGGTCCTTAATATATAGATTAAAAAAAAAAGAATGTATTAAATTTGTATTATTTTTTATATTGTATTAAATATGTATAAGAAAAAATATAAATTGTATTGAGTGTTATTAAGGAAATTAAAGGCTTTTTTTTTTGTTTTATTTTTTATTTTATTATCCAAGTCAATTGTAGGCGATATAAACGTCCCGCTATTCTTAGAAAAATTAAGACAGTAAAATATAGGTTACTAATAAAATAAAGTAGTGCCAATTGTACCATCACGTTTTTTATTGAAGTCGAGTGTCACGATTGTATTTATTTCCCTGGTACTAATGGGATAAATCAGTACCATTTGTACCACCAATGGTACTGTCTAATGGTACAGGTGGTCCGGAGGGGTTTGGTAGGAGGTAAAATAGTGAATTCGGACCGACATGCTCATTGTGAGCGTCTCGCTCAGATAGAAATCTAGTATTAAAAGTGTAGTTTGAGCGCATTGAGGAACGAAACGATGCAGCGCTATAACCAGCCGTCGCGAGCAGCGACATCTGTCGTCCAAAAAAATAAACTTCTTTTTTTTTTTTTTGCGAAGCTAAGTTTTCACTTCTGACGTGACGTTGACATGTTTTTCTTTAATGATAAATTTGACAAGTTGACGGTCAACTTGTGGTAGGGGGGGGAACGTCGTCTATACCACCAGCACGCAATAGATTAATGTGAAGGGATTGGGAAGGGATGGGGGTAATGGGCTCTGGCATCCCTTATATACTCACTCGCCGAAACACAACAGCACACGTGCTGTTATTTAACGGTGGTCTTCTTCTGTAAAGAGGTGGTTAGTGCGTCCAAATGAATGCGAAACGCATTGTGCCCTGCCCTACTTTTCAGATCCAGACAAGAGCCAACTTTGAAGAGTTCATTTCTAATGTTCATCCTACCGGGTATCGAACTCGGGAACCCTGGGACAGAGCGTTAAGGCAAGCACCCAACCCATTGGGAAAGCTGGTCGTTTTCCATCATCAAAGCAAAAAGATTACGAGGCCTATCGCCAATAACAACACACACTACAACATTCACAGATTTTCACAGATTTAACTATTGCCCTCCTGGTAGGGATAAGTAGATTTTTTTCCACTTATCCTTATCCTTACCAGTGGGGATACTTTTCCACATATCCCCTCTGTACGAAAATTCAAAAAATATTAGTCTTATTGATAAATGTTTTATGAACAGTCCAAAAGCTTCCGATTCATTATAACCTAATACCAAGTTGTCTGTTTCCCATATTGACTGAAATCCAAATGACCTTTTCGTAAATCGACCAAATATTAAAATGTCTTAGTCCCAGAATGCCCTAGTGCCAAATATCTAAATATTAGTTATGGATTGTCAAGAGCCCTACCTGTGGTACTCCTGTGCCGAGTCGTTGCCATCACACCACTCACCGTCGGAGAGCGACGGTACTCTCTCAGAGCCCATTGAAGACACCGCACTGTCGGACGCTGAATCGCGTTCAGCTGAAATGGCGAGAGATATCTCAATTATATAGACACTACTTGATGCCCGCGACTTCGTCCGCGTTGGAAATTAAAAAAAAATAATAAGCAATATAACGCTTGACACTTTGGCCTGGCGTTAATTTTTTTTTATCCCTTGAGAACTAACACTTTTTTCTCTATGTCCTAGGATGAAAGATACCCTATGTGTTTTCTTGTATCCTTGACAACGTGTATGCAAAATTTCATAATGATCGGTTGAGTGCGTAATTAAGGCGTGAAAATATAACAGACAGACAGACATAGTTACTTTCACATTTATAATATTAAAAATATGGATATCGTCGTTATTATGGTTTTCAACATTTTGACCTTAGCAAATAGTTCACCGCCTTATCTATCGTTGAAAAAAAATCTGATAATTTTTTTATTATGAATACTACTTGTCGAAACGTCTTAATAAAGTATGCTATAACAGGTATGACGATCTTAACATTGAAAGAAAATAAAGTTCAATTTCCTCACCCATCATCATATGAGTGGTGTGATTCGGATGCTGCGGATGGTGACCGCTGGTCCCTTCCAACATACGCATCGTGTACATTCCTGTAATGAGAAATAATAAGAAAATTTTATTGTATGTGGACAAATAGCTCTTCTGCGAAAAAGCATATTGGGTATGGCGTCCAAAATATATAATAATATATCAATACAGTTAAGGAACAATGAAACAGCAGACTTTAAAAATAATCTAAAGGGTTAACTGCACCATTTATGATTTCTTTAATGACAAAATTTAGTGTAGGAAATAATATATTTGACATTAAATATTATAATACATTGTGATAACTTGATAATGCATCGTAGAATTTAGAATTAAGATAAAGTTTTTGTATGCCAGTAATGTTAGGTCGTATAGATCAAAATGTATATTGAAATACCTATACGTACGTATGTATGATCAACAAATAAATTATTCTATTCTATTCTATTCTATTGAATGCCACAATCAATTTACATATTTTTTTTTTAATGTCAAAGGCGACAGACAGGCTGACGGTTCAATTGATGGTAGACAAGCAACGCCATAGGTGCTGAAATAATAATATAGCATTAGTGCACTGTTGTGTTTCCCTATCCCTTCCTGATTCCTATCCTTAATTCTACTATGGTCGGCAGCGCGCTTGTAGCACCTGTGGCGTTGCTTCTGTGACGGTAGCCACCTACCATTAAGTGTACTGTCAGTCTGTCTGTTGAACTTAACATAAAAAAAATATATATAATGAAGTAAATTTTGAGGTGATATCTGTATATGTATATACTGGCTGGTGCCCGCGACTTCGTACGCGTTGAACGATGAAAGGTAACCCTATGTCCTTTCTGGTGTTCCAGACAACGTGTATGCAAAATTTCATGGTGATCGGTTCACTAGTTTTTGCGTGATAGAGTTACAAACATCTATCCATACATCCAAACATACTTTTAGTTAAGAAAAACTAATTGCAACAGTCCAACCAGGTGGTCGGTTAAGAAAAAAAATTACTAAAGGACCAACCAGGTGGACAGCGTGGTTTGTCGGTTGGTAATAGACGCCAATAGCGCCCAAACTCCTCTTTTGCGTCGGGCGTCGTAGTTTAAAAAGTACCAAAATTCTTAAGAAGAATTATAAATTACATTTTACATAACATAAAATACTGCTAAAGTTGTTTAGCAGATAACTTTACCTAATAATAGTTTGATTTAATATCATATTTGACTAAACGCGGGGCTAAATCTTTAAAAAACCTAACCACTTGCACAAAACCAAACGAAACTTTTAATTAAAGATAATATTTTATAATATTTAACATTTATATAACTAGTCATGTCATAATTATCTTACTGCGACTGGCTTAATATTGTTTATGATAAATCATTAATAACATTATCATATCATTTTAGATAAACGGTTCAAATCTACGCAAAATTTTGCCATTATAAAGACAAAAGATTTGTATTATTGTTTTTTAATTAATAAACTCAAAAACTACTGGATCGATTTAAACCTATAGAAAGCTACATTATCAGCGAGTAACATAGGCTATATTTTATAAAGTTACGCGGACGAAGTCGCGTGCAACATCTAGTATATTATATCCTCGGGATGAAGATGTACGACAAATTAAAGTCCACGAAACTAGACAATTGCGAATAGAACTTCACAAGTTCTCAAAAAACTCTAGACGCGTAACTTTTCTCCCAATATTTTTCTTAACAAACCTGCTCTCCACCTAAAGGTACAATACAAGCCAGATATCTTCAAGCTAGAAATCAGAAAGCTAGAAATTCAGAGGTACCAGAATCTGTTGTGACCGCATGGGTTACACGTCATTTCATTTCAACACTACCCCTGGATATATACTAGCTTTATACTGGATAAAGCTACAATGCTCTATTGCTACCGAACTTAAGCGTTCTACCTCAAGTACTACACGGCATTGCAAGTCAACATTTGATTTAAACCAATGAATTATACAATCAATGATGAATTTATGATGAGGTGCAAGTCGGATAAATACAACTTGAATCTGTTCTGACCCCATTGGCTACACCTAACCCATTGCAGTTTTACCAAAGGCCTTCACCCTTTGGTAAAACTGCAATGTACTATTTCTACCGAAGCTAAGCTACACGCTCAATGAATTCATTGGGTCATTTTTTTTATGTAAAGATTTACAGGCAGGACATACACTAAGCTACCTTCGCCTATAAATACAAGAAACGCCTAAGGTGCTGCAGCTGTGATAAAAAATAATAATGTACTAGAGTTATTATTTCTGGCAACCCTCACTTATCGAAACATGCCGTTATTTCTCAAAAAGAAGACCTTTGGAGGCGGTTACTGCAGCCACATCAATATTATTTAAAAGCCAATTTAATGTTTACTTGATCACCAGAGTAAGTTCATAACTTTACTCGTATCCAGTATTGGCACTACAAGAATGATAGCATAATTGGATCGGCAACAAAAGATCTTTGTGTTCGAGAGTAAAATCTATTATGTTTTTTTCAACATCGTCGTCGCTAGGAGCTTCATTAATTAATATTATTATATTTATACTAGCTATTTCTCGCTACTACGCCCTTGTGAAAATTATAAAGTATCTCATGTCCTCAGCCAGGGACCATATTCACTTCATGTCAAATTTCATCAAAATCTGTCGAGTGGTATAAACGTGAAAGCGTAAACAAACGGACAAGTTTCTTTTGGATTTATCACATATTAATATAGATTTATTATTTCGATACTCCCAACTTACCATCATAAAGGTTGTAGTAAGTGTTCAAATATTCAATCGGATCGTGATATATTATTGGCCCTGTTAGATATGAAGTAACGGAGTACAGAGGACGCAACGGTATAGGATAATGGGCGACCGATAAATTCATTATTATGTAATCTCTAATTATCTCTTCAATCCCTGTAGACTTCTTGAAGTTTCTAAATAAATATACTAAATTATCGTTCTATTTATTCATTTACGTGTTTATTTCTTAAAAATATACAATATAATAATCAGTTATTATATCGATAACGCTTATCCGCTATTTTATTAGATTGCATATCTTCTTGCGTTGTCAACATCAATTCCTTCGTTTCTTACGTTTGTTTTTCCAAATTGTCTATGGATTCTTTAGAATCGCACTGTGGCGTCCTGTTTTGTTTGGAATTTTCTATGACGTACCTATCAAAGCAAACAGTTTGCTAAGGCAACCCAAACAAAACAAATTCGAGTTTAAGCCGCAAACAAATAAGCATCCATTGTTTTCTCTATTGACTTAACTCTTGATTACACTAGAATGTACTGCGCTATGTGTTCGCGTATTAAGTTTGTTTGACGATATTTAAAATAGCGGAGGCAAAAACAATATCTCTTCAGGACGGCTACTGACACTTTCGTCAAGGACTGACAGGTCGTTCTCGGACGGCGTAGAGCGCAACAGAAACGGCATAGGCAAATGCAGCAGTCTGAATTATGCACCTTTCTACTCTTCGACGCACGTCTATTCAGATAGATTGGCATAAGTAGGCTTTTTATAAACGAAATTAGAAGAAAAAAAAGTCAACACAACTCTTGTCTTTTAAAACAGGTCCTTTCGCATGCACTTCCTTCACACACTTTTTGGAAATTAAAAATTGAAGTTCAAATATTGAAACGCAACTCCGTATGTGAATGGCGATTTTTTTTTTTTTGAAAAATAGTCAAAATTGCGGTTGAAATCACCGCAACTAATCTTGTAAGTACAACAACGATCACCGATAATATTGTTTATTCCAATCAATTCATCAACTATTTATTGTCCATAACAAACAATCTATAAACATATGAAAAAATTCCCATGTTTATTAAAATCTAAATATTAAAAAATAATCAAAATTGAGCGTCTTTTAAAAAAAAAATCAAGAAAAATTCACTCTTGCTGACTTGTTGATATTTTCGATTATCTCAGTCACTTAAAAAAAACCTCCTTTTTGTTTTTTAAAAAAAACTAAACCCAGACTCAATGATAGCTTTCAGACGCAAATGTCGCGAGACTAAGCCTTGGCGTATTTCACATAGCCATTATAAATGCTCTTAATGTCAACAGAAGACTTATACCTTATAATGACTTTGCTCGGTAACTGTTTGCTCTGAGATTAAGATATATTTCAGTTTGACATTTAATTATGTGTTTAATTAAGTCACATTTTCCTTTGCAGTTCACGGCGAAGACACTCGCTATACGTAAATTTGTCTACACCGTTATAATTAAACTTTTATTAAATTCTCGCACACACTCACTCACACAGAGAGAGAGAGAGAAAGAGAGAGAGAGAGTAAGAGAGAGAGAGAGAGAGAGAGAAATAGAGAGACAGAGAGAGAGGAAGAAAGAGAGACAGAGTAAATTAATTTGAAATTAATTTAAAATTTCAACACACCACTGTGCAATAAAATCGACATCGTATCGCATAGGGTTTTTGACACATTCGCTTTAAATTTGCACATCGTTAACAACGCGTCTGCGCTCGCGTGTAGGCAGCTTGTGACTAATTTGTTTGTGGTGGATGTCGTGACGTAATCGGGGTCACGCCGATAAACGCGTATTGATAAAAATTACTCCCAATTCCATAGACTAACATTTTTGAAATGAAACGCACTGGTCACTTGTTTGGGGAATAACAAGTGATGTATGTGTTTATGTTTAGGCTAGCTAGGTTATACCAGTTCTGGAAAAAAAGAGAAAAAAAACATGACAGTCGTTGGACTGCACGTCAGAAGTGAAAACAGCTTCACAAAATTATTGATCGCAAGAAATACAGGAGAAGAAATATATATGTGACACTGACAATAATAAATTCATAATGACAGACCATTAAAAAGGTTTGATATTGATATGAAACTATTTTATTGGTCAGAGGTGTATACCATATTGATCCTTGTTATCATATCTAGTAAGTTTACTTTCATATGCAGTTGTCAATTTCGGTAAGGTAAGCTAACATGACGAGTTAGCTTACCTTATTTACCTTAATTATCCCATCTCAAAAATTGTTCTTTTCTTAAATTATTTTAAATTATTATCAGCTACTTATTTCTTGCGGCCTCCAGAGGCTAAAGAAAATATTGTATCGCGCCGCGCCCGCGAACGACACTCCGAGGACGCTAGCGCCACCTAACCTAGTTAGAAGAGATCTACTCTGTGAGCTCACGATCGTGTCGAGAGTTAGGGTGTCTTCAAATTAGACACTTGAAGAAGTGCTACTGTGGCGCTGCTGAGGCGCGACTACGTATAATATTTTCATACAATTTCTAGAAGCTTTGTCGCAGCGCCATTTTTGTGCCATGCGCGCATAGTTTACATGAACAATACTGAAACAAGTGTATCGCGCCACAGTGGCGTCACAGTAGCGCTTCTTCAAGCGTCTAATTTGTCGGCACCCTTACAGATGCACATCTGGAAGGCAGTTTGCGGGTTGCAACTACAAAAATAAAACCAAATATCGACACACTCGTCAAAAATAAACAATGTCAAAAATCGCATTGATTGATTGAACTTTTTAACCAATATGGATTATTGCACTTTGAAATATATGCTTTTTATTTTATTGATGTGAAATCGATTTTTGGGCCTTACACTAAAAAAGGTTGAAGACCCTTGAGCTACATCAACGTTTACATTACGTAAAGTGACATAACATGACACTGTCGCGAGTTCAATGATTTTATCCCATCTCAAAAAATGTCCAACGCACCTAAAGAAGTTTTCACTTTACGAACGATTATAAAACACATTTAAATTTTCACTATTCGAACACGCCCAATGAACAACATTGTTCTTTTTTTAAAAAAAAATATTGCGTAGATAACGTAATACCTCTGAAACTCCAGAGATATTCTAAAATATTCAAAAATAGAACGTAACGTATACCGTGTGACAATTTTGATTTTACTCCCATAAATTTTCATACCACGGGCTTATATATGAATTAGTTGAGAGATTCGGACGTGCAGTCCTGTGACTAACAGTTCTTTTCTTTTGAATTAATTACATCCAAAGACTATATAAGTATATTTGGTAGTATACCTACATTGTTTCAATTTTATCGCGCTCTACAACTATGTTTTTTTATCGATAATGACTTAATGAGAAATTAACATATGATAAACGAGTTTATTGTTATTACTTATATCATTGTCGTTAGTCGAGTCATTCTAATAACAGGCTGTAATTAATCATTATAAACTAAAGAACCCCACGACATTGTAAAGAACCTAAACGCGCTAAATCTGCTGTAAGTTGCTTAGGAATTGGGTATCCCGCAGACTACTTTATGCTGAACCATCAGGTCAAGGTTACATGTCTTGGAAATACCACCCAAGTAACAGTATATCGAATTTCACATTAATCGAACCTTTAGAAGTTAGTGAGATCCGTTCATCAACTGGGAAATGGGCTGATGGTCTTCAAACACCTGAACAGATCTTCATAAATTTTACCTAAGAACAATCCCGATCACATAAGCATTAAAAAAAGCCGTTTCGGAGTTACGATGCCAAAAATATATACGATATATATTCTAGCGACCCGATACCGGCTTCTCATTTATCCCTCTTTCCATTAGTGAAAATCATATCAAAATCCTTTGCATGGTTTAGGAGGAGTTAGTGGATATACAGACGCGGAAAGCGACTTCAAATTATACTATTTAATGTAAGGATAAGTATGTATAGGTATATTTAAAAAACGACCTCTTTAACTAGACTTGAAGGTGAAAAAATATGTTTACTTATATAAGTCAATTATCATAAAAAAGTAAGTACCTATCTAGGTACATGTTTTAGTTAAAAAAATAACCACAGACAAATTCTCTTAGGCCGCGTTCAAATCACTTTTCAAATATACGTAAACACACAATAATGCAATTCAAAAATAGAATACTCACGCGCGACCTTGAAGCTCTATGTCTCACATTACTCAATTAAAAACTCAAACTGCAAGTCATTGTGAACTATTTTAAATTTTAAAAATCGAATAAAGTGTTTTTTTTTAATTAAGTAATGCGAACTCTTTAATATATTTAGTTACATATTATTTGTGCCGAAATGACGGAGTGACGAGGCAAGAATGTTATCGTAAAATTGTCACCTATGTTAAACACGATAGATAATGAAAATTCAAGATGGCCGCGATTACGCGTGTCATTCATATATTACATGTAAGTATGTATACAAAAAATATTTGTTGTAAAGTTTTACATGTGTTTTTATCTATGCTTATGTTTGTTTGTTTGTAACACCAATTATATTTATCTTTTTTATTATTTTACCCTTACACCTTATTTACATCTTTATTATTTACCTTTACAAAGAAGGTGTTGTAATTTAAAAAAATAGTAATCTTCTATTTATATAAATAAAAATCAATGTATTTACATAATATTATATTGTTTGTTCTCTATGAACTCAAAAACTTATGGAACTTATGATTTTTACTTATGGAAGAGGGATGCGCGAGGAAGGTTTGTGTATAAAAAAAATTGCATCCCGGGCGAAGCCGGGAGCGGGTGGCTTATTATTAGAGTTGTAATTCCTCTTCTCCAATATTATGCTAATGCCCTCAACAGTCATGAATGTGATATGACTTTTTTTTTACTCCCTTCGCCAGACGCAAAAACGGGGTGTCCTAACGCGGTGTGTGTGTGTGTGTGTGTGTGTGTGTGTGTGTGTGTGTGTGTGTGTGTGTGTATCTATGATCCGTTTTTTTTGTTTTAATATTGACATGATTGGAATGGTTCTTATACGATTTCACTAACTTCCACACGTTCGATTATTGTGAAATTTGGTATACTGTTACTTCAGAGATATTTTCATGACATGGTAACCTTGGACTGATGCCGCAGCATCGAGTAGTATGCGGGATACCCAACTACCTAGCAACTTACAGCTACAACTTACAACCAAACCATTTTGTTACCAATTTGACTGAATACTTCATCGGAGGCGAAGCCGCAGTAGAACGCTAGTACTAATTTGAAACGTCACAGACGCATTTGTTTTGACGTTCGTCGCGAACGATTTGCTGATAAGTGAATGAACGTACTTAAGAGTGTGTGACCTGTTGATGGTTTTTAGTATAGTGGCAGGGCACACTGCGTTTCGCGATCATTTAAGCAGCCCGTCTGGCGGCAGTAACCATAACCACTTAGAGAATACCATCGTGAAATAGCATATGTGCTGTTGCGTTTCGGCGAGTGAGTAAGGTATGTGAGAGCCCCTTTCCCTCCCTTCCCAATCCCTTATCCTTAATCCTACTGTAGTCGGCAGTGCACTTGCAGCACTGGCGTCGCTTGCGTCATAGGCGACGGTAGCCAGCTACCATCGAGTGGACCGTGAGCCTGTTTGACGACCTTAAAATTATCAAAATAATGTTGGTGGCAATCAACTACGAACGCAGACGAAGGAAGGGAGAGCCTTCTTTTAAGTGATTTCTCTGGCCAACTTTGTTTCATTCAAATCGGTTTAGAACGAACGAAGTTTATTTATTTATTTATACACTAGCTGGTGCCCGCGACTTTGTCCACGTTGAAAACTAAAAACAAAGTGTGTGTGTCAGCTCCGACGCACGACTGGAGTTTACTCCTTACGAACGATTATAAAATACATAATGAAAATTATAAAAACATTTATCATATCGAATTAATATCAGCGCCATCTCTGTTCGAATTATGACACATGATTACCGGTGACATCAAAAAAAGACAAACATAAACGACGAAAGGTACACTAATGTCCTTTCTTGTATCCCTGACAACGTCTCATACAAAATTTCATGATGATCGGTTGAGAAGTTAAGGCGTGAAAAGGTAACAGACAGAGTTACTTTCACATTTATAATATTAGTATGGATTTACTCAAAATCCACAGCTCTCAACATACAATTTACAAACAAAAAAAAAACATACCTAATAGCCATTTAAGGATTTTACATTTGTATACGCTTGTTCCTTTAAACCCTTTAACGGTTTTGTAGGAGTTGTCGTGGTCCTAGTGCCTGATTCGAATTTTTTTTTTAATTGGTCGTATATATCCGGCTCTGGCGAAATGGACAGGAAAATAATTGTCGACTCTGGCGGCTAAAGGGTAAAAAAAACCTGACTATCGATAGAAAAATGAGGTATTTAAAAAAAGAGTACAAAAGAGCAATAGATAAATATTATTTCAATTACTTAGTCACAAAATTTTAGTGTAATGTGTGAGTTTGTTCTTTAGGGTAAAAATCATATCGATTCTTGGAGAAATTTAGCTCAATTTCAATATTATATAATTCAAATCGTTATGTCACCCTTACCCCAGTGGTAAACCCCACGCTTACCACTTGGGGTACGCTTACCCGACTTTGAGAAACCCTGACCCAAATAAACAAACAAGGAGAATTACAGTTATGTCTAAGTTACTTGTATGGTTGTCACAGAATAACGTCGTCATATAAAAAGTCATATATAAAACACAGAATACATCGTCGACCCAATTACAATTAAGTTTGATATCGAAATACGGCGCCATCTATTGGATATTTACCCAACCTGGAAACCTGGATTATAAAAGTTGTTGATGATTCATTGATCTTTATCTGGCCTAAAAATGTACGTAAATGCGTGAGGTTTAATTAATCTCGAGACCTTTGGATGTGGGTGTGTATGTGTATTTGTGTGTGTGTGTGTGTGTGTGTGTGTTTAATCAAATATCTTGAGACCCGATTTGGTCTTGAGTTGGGAAAGCTGTCAAATATTTCAACTCACCCTCATTCATGGCCATGTCCATCAGCTGCAGATCTTCATCGTTCAGTATAGACTGGAAAAAGCCATCAGAGTTTGTCGGCGGTACTTCTGTCGATGAATTCTGTTAGGAAAAACAATTTTTATTTTATTTTTGTATAGTTTTTTTTTTAATTTTATCTTTGTAATAATTTTTGTTCTTTTTTTGTCTTTGTGTTTAGTTTTTGTTCTAACTCTCTTATACATATAACATGTTAGTTATCTATCTGTGGGTGGACACGCTTGTGGAATATGTGTGTTAATTTTTATTTTGTCTTTATTTTTTTTTTCTATGAGTATTTTTATTTTTATTTCTGTATGTCTCCAAAAAAATTCATAAAATAAAATAAATATAAATACACCAGACGCATCATCATTTCTGTTCTCGTGGTGACTTCTTAAAAGAGCCTGCGCAGATGAGGTTACAGTGCTTGGGAAATTTTTTGTTCTTCGAAAATACTTAGATCGCTTATATTATATACTTAACCGCATCTTAAAAGTACTAAAATAACTGACGACATCGAAAAAAAAGCGCATCAACGCACACAGCGGATTTCAGTCACCTTTGAATGCTCGAGAGTGATATACTTGAAATCGATAGCAATATATTTACCTCAGATAAAATAATATCTTAACACATTCCACACAGTACCATCTAGTTTCACATTAAGCAACTAATGCTTGTATTATGGATACCAGACAGTTGATATAATACATAGATTACTTTTTTTGTAAATACATACATATTATAAATACAAAACATTCATGACTCAAAAAAAGGTAAAATGTTAACACATAAACATTTGCCCCTAGCGGGATTCGAACCCGCGACCGTTTGGTTAACAGCTAGCGTTACTAGCCACTAGACCAAACGTGTCGTCATAGATAGAACTAAGGAATAGATAGTCCTGTGAATGGAAAAGCGAAGTATAAAAACTTTTTAACAAAAAATTTAAACCTCCAAAAAAACTGAAAAGCAAAAAATAATTTTATTTAACCTTCATTCGAATATTTATTTTATTTAACCTTCATTCGAATATTTATTTCATTTGACCAATGAGCACGTTTCACCGCAGTGTTGCGACAGTGAAATATTAAAAATCGGTGAAGTTGCCAGCAAAAAAAAAATAGGGAGAATTTTATTCGAAATAAAAGAAGAATATTTATGTTTCAATTGTAATAAATTTTTTAAATTGTCAAACATTGGATAGAGATATTGGAACATGAGAGACCATTACCACAAGGTGAGATGTCAGATGTTACACATCATATGTAACCACTGATAAGATCAGCGCTGTATGTGACTTGTAGCACACACAGCATATGCTGACTTGCTGAGTTGCTGAATGCTGAATGCTGAGTTCTCATAAAACTTGTATTGCATGTGCAATTTGTGTTGACTCAATAAAATTTCTTTTCTTACTTTCTTTCTTTCTTTGGTAAGGCTGGTTTACTTATTTTTAGTCTAACTACAATACGAGGGTAAATCAAAGGGGTCTCTTCACTTTTAAAAGGTGTATTAAAAAGTGGCCTTCGAATAGTCATAGAATAGTAAATTAAGATGGCGCTAGTGTAGCATGAGTAAATTAGACAAAGATAGATGGATAGATAGATAGATAGATAGATAGATAGATAGATAGATAGATAGAAGTAATAGAAATAGAAAAAGATAGATAGATAGATAGATAGATAGATAGATAGATAGAAGTAATAGAAATAGAAAAAGATAGATAGATAGATATATAGATAGAGTAATAGAAATAGAAAAAGATAGATAGATAAATAGATAGATTAGATAGATAGATAGATAGATTAGATTAGATAGATAGATAGAAGTAATAGAAATAGAAAAAGATAGATAGATAGATAGATTAGATAGATAGATAGATAGATAGACAGAAGTAATAGAAATAGAAAAAGATAGATAGATAGAGTAATAGAAATAGAAAAAGATAGATAGATAAATAGATAGATTAGATAGATAGATAGAAGTAATAGAAATAGAAAAAGATAGATAGATAGATAGATTAGATAGATAGATAGATAGACAGAAGTAATAGAAATAGAAAAAGATAGATAGATAGAAGATATGCTACACAAACAATACTCTTTATTTGATTGTTGGAGAGGACCGTTTTTTCAGTTTGATTGTCATATGAGTCGGTACTCCTTATAATTATACCTCTACAATCCATAACTTTTATGCAAGGTTATGGAGTGTAGTGTGTCATACCATCTAATGTTCGCCTTACCATTCGAAATTTGAATAAAACAGATAACACACACCTGATGGTAATACATGCCATCATGTTGGGGCGGATGGTGCGCCGACTCGACCTTGTAAGCGCCTTCTATCGGAGCCGCTGCGCCTGCGCATACAACAGAAATATTTTTATATTTTTATACTAGCTACTACTTGGTCAGTAATTTAAAATAAAAAAGGCGTTGTCCCTGACAAAACATATGTCCCGGGATGTCCCGGGACTTAGAGATATTTAAAGGGATTTTATTAAAAATCAACACTTTTTAACATTAATTCAAATATCAACATTTGTAACGTTATTTATAGTTAAAACAAATCGTATATTTAATTCTTAGAAACTCAGATTCAGTTTTTGGCAGTAAAATCTTATAAGTAATTGTAAATTAAACTATTTTTACTAATCATTGTAATAATCATTAATTTTTAAAGCATATCGATGGTCATAATTCTTGTTATAAGAATCATAGATTCATACACACATACTACCAATAATAAATCCCTATTACTTTGTAACCCCTTATCCTTAATCCTATTTTAGTCGGCAGCGCACTTGCAGTACCTGTGGTGTTGCTTACGTTATAGGCGACGGTAGCCACCTACCACCTACCGTCAGCCTGTCTGCCGACCTAACACAAAAAAGAAAAAAGAATCAAAATTCACATAGTCTCTATTATAGTGAACTAACTAACAATTAGACTTCGATGATTTATTAAAATGAGTTTTTTTAAAAAAGGAGAGCAAGTAACGGTGTGCGCAAAGCTTATCTTAAAGTTTAAGATAAGCTTGAGACTTTAGGGTCTATACTCGAGCCGTGTCTATACTCGAGACCCTAAAGTCCCGGGACCCGAGACAACATAATTTTCCAAGTCCCGGGACTTCGAGACACCGTCCCGGGACCCAAAACTTACCGCACATAAAACACACCCCGTAAATAAAATATTAGTTTTAAAAAAAAAACTCACTCACCGTAAACTTCCGGATGTTTTTCCGGCACGGGAGGTGGTATCGTTGCGTGATAGTTCGGTGCATATCCGCCGGAGGCGCCATGAGCGCTGTGAACCGAAAAATAATTCCAAATTCAAATTTACTCTCTCAAGTCTAGCTTCTACATTCGGTAAGGAAACGTGTGTTTGGAAAGAAAATAATGGAATTGGTCATTCCAGCACTTATATCTGAAGAAGAAGAACAAATTAGTGTGCTTTTTCTCCTTTATTTTTTTAAATCTTTTGGTTTTCTTAGTATAAAGACACAACGACAAGCACAAAAGTCGCGTGCAACAGCTAGTAATATTATAAAGAGAGAAGATTTGTATGTTTGTAATGAATAAACTCAAAAAATACTGGTCCGATTTTAAAAATTCTTTCACCAATTGAAAGCTACATTATCAGCGATTAACATGGGCTATATTTTACAAAGTTCCACGGACGAAGTCGCGTGCAACGGCTAGTTGTTAATGAAATGAAATTACCTAATGTTGTGGGGATGTTGGTGGTGATAGTGCTGGTACTGGTCCGGGGGCGGAGGTATGGTCAGCAAAGAAGCCAGGTCCTGCCAACGCTGCTCAACCGACATGGAACGCATCAGCGACTGTAAAATAGAAACATCACTACTTTAAGACTAGGAGGGAACTGACTCAGCTAATTTTGTTGATTATTGTAAACCCCCCCTCCCCTTTCTTGGTTTTGACGCCCGACGCAAAAACGGAGTTTTGTAAGTTTGACGCGTGTATCTCTCTGTGGCATCGTAGCTCCCAAACAGATGGACCGATTTACCCTCTACATCCGACGCAAAAACAGGGTTTTATAAGTTTGACGCGTGTATCTCTCTGTGGCATCGTAGCTCCCAAACAGATGGACCGATTTACCCTCTACATCCGACGCAAAAACAGGGTTTTGTAATTTTGACGTGTGTATCTGTCTGTGGCATCGTAGCTCGAAAACGGATGGACCGATTTCAATCCGGTTCTTTTTATTTGAAAGCCAACGTGATCGTGTTCGTTCTTAGCTATAATTTATGAAAATCTGTTCGGGAGTTTGAAGACCACCATTCCCGGCGATAAGTTACTTCGCATGGCGAGTTACATGACTGTCGACGGAGACAGTCTACGAGAGATAATGCATCCTAAAACGAAACATTATTGAAGTAATTTATTGAAACGGACTGTACAATTTCTGCCATCTATAGAATCTGCTATTTACAGAATCTGCCGTTCCCAGAATCTGCCATTTAGCGAATAAACGAAAAAAAAGGTGCTGCAACTCGACCCGAGTAAGATAAAGGATAATGGTTTAGGAACCAATGTAACAACTGATGGTGTCCTCATCGAAATAAAAATTAAATTTAAAAAAAAAAATACATGTCAGTCGTAGGACTGCACGTCAGAAGTGAAAACGAAGCTTCACAAAAACATTACGTTACATTACATTACCTAACAGGTCGCAAGTTCAATGATTTTTTCCCCATCTCAAAAATTGTTCTTTTTTAAAATTATTTTAAATGAACATCAGCTACATCAATGGTTACATTACATTACATGACAGTGTCGCGAGTTCAATGATTTTATCCCATCTCAAATTTGCCCAACGCGCCTAAAGAAGTTTTCAAAAATGAAGGCAACATTTATGACCTTCTGTATAGGCGGAAAAACTAGTCGACAACATGCACATAAAATGGCGGAATCTTTCTGTTAATATTTACAAAAGAAAACCACAATAATTGTGGATTTAACGGTGGTACTTTGTTGGATTATTGATTTTTACGTTTCTTCTCGTGTGTGTGTGATTTTTCACTGCTACTAACTAAATTCCAGAATTTTGATCAGTCTTTAGACGGATCACTTTCCTTGGATACGAGTAGCTATTAGAAAGCTATGATTCTTATATACTAATAGTACGAGTATGTATTATAAAGAGGAAATATTTGTTTTTTTTTGTATGTTTGTAATGAATAAACTCAAAAACTACTGGACCTAATTGAAAAATTCTTTCACCTATAGAAAGCTACGTTGACAGCGAGTAACATAGGCTATATTTTATAAAGCTACGAGGGCGAAGTCGCACGCAACAGGTAGTAATGAATAAACTTAAAAAGTACTGGACCGATTTACATAGACCGACCACCTGTAAACAGCTACATTATCAGCGAGTAGGTCAAGATAAAATAGGTAAAGGAAAAATATGTAACTTTTAAATAGCTGTTACACAACTGTCGATAATCATTAACTATTGTGACTGATTAAAAAAAAGGCGTATACTAGTATAGGGTACAATTCATTTCTCGATACATTTTTAAATTTAGAATAAAAAAGGCGTACAGGTACAATTCATTTCTCGATACATTTTTAAATTTAGAATAAAAAAGGCGTAAAGGTACAGTTCATTTCTCGATACATATTTAAATTTAGAATGACACTCGAGAACAACGGTTCTTGTACATTAATTTGCTTGTCGTAATCGGTGAAAATCTAAGTTTACCGAACACTTGTGGACCGTCCGGTACATCGGGCAACATTTTGTTTGAGTACATATTTACATGACGGCACGCGAGGCGAAACGAGAGCGGTAGCTGTTTGCCTTTGCCTATATTTTATGCCTACACATATAGGCAAAGGCAAACAGCACCTGTTGGGAAAAAGTTTTTTTCTTTTTCTCTTTTTTTTAATTTGTAAAAATCTGTGGACGCGTGTAATGGTTTAAAATGTTTGGAGTTGCATTTGCGTTGAACTCTTTTGATGAGGCGTTCTTTTTTTTAGATAAGGGATTGCACTCGGCCAGTTTTTTTTTATTTATATATTTTTTTATTATTTTAAATACAGTTTTTTTTTATTTATATAGGGTTTGCTCTTGGCCTACATCTAGCCGTGTAGTGAAGATGAGGCCTATGATGGAGCGAGTTCAACCAGAAGATGCCTATTCACTCCACGCAAAAACTACTGTAACTCTATCATGCAAAAACTAGTGAACCGATCACCATGAAATTTTGCATACACGTTGTCTAGGACACCAGAAATGACATAGGGTACCTTTCATCCAGAAAAAAATTACTACTATTCCCGAGGGATCAATAAAAAATAAAAAACTAACGCCTGGCCAAAGTGTTATAGCAACACGATAACACTTTGGCCAGTTTTAAATTGAAATTTTTTTTACAGTTTTACAGTTTTAATTTTCAACGCGGACGAAGTCGCGAGCACCAGCTAGTAATAGATAAATATGTACATAATTAATGTATTAAGTAACGTACAAACGTCTTCTACAATTAAAGTCGGAGCGTTTCGCGTGCTTAAAATTACTATACATGTCTCTGCGCGTTTGTCACTATACTGTAATTTTATAACGCCTTGAGAGATACACAAGGTCAGCGGTATGTGTGACCGCTAATTTCCATCAATTTAATTTACCAGTATAAATAACATAAATGCTCCGCTAAAGGAGACTTATTGTTATTGTTGTTTTTTTTTTTTATTTTTTTTATTATTATTAAAAAATATCACCCACCCATCCCATCCTTAATCCTTCTATGGTCGTCAACGCACTTGCAGCGCCTATGTCGTTGTTTGTGTTATAGGCGGAGGAGTGGTAGCCTGTCGAGCTTAACATTATAAAAATTACTCCAATTCATCATCACCACCTCAACTGTGGGATGTCCACTGTTGGACATAGGTCTCCTTATAATTTTCCAATAGGACCAGACAGAAAACGTTGGGAAATCCTCTTGGATACAAGACAGTGTAGGGGACCCGTTGATGGGCGGGGTTCTGGGACGTTATGAAACGACAACGGTGCCCCGCCACGGCTATTCAGCGCGAGGAAGGCTACGCTCCCTGTCAGAACCTCGGCGTACCCGAAGTGGAGGTACGCCGGCCATCTCGAGGGACCTTACGACGGGCGGCAGTCTCCACCAAGACCACTGACCCCTTTCCCTCCTGACCCCGGTCAGCCGGCTCCCGATCAGGAGGGAAGGCGGCGAACAACGCCCGAGCCTTCTCCGGCGGCGGATTGGCTGGGAGAGGGGATCTTCTTCCCGCTGCCTTTCCGCCGCAGCAGAAGCAGCCTGGATCCACCGTCGACCAGCGGCCCTTATCAGGTCGTCTGTCCACCTCTTTGGAAAATTATGGCCTCCCTCTTAACTTTCCAAAGGGACCAAAGCAGAAGCAGCCTGTCCACCTTGTGGGTGGATACGTCCTACGCTGTGCTTGCCGTTGTCGCTATTAAAGTTGCTACCCGCTTTTGTCTGTTTCTCCGCTCACTTATTCTAAACCAACCAGTGGATTTTGATACCGTTTTTACTAATGGAAAGAGCAATAAACGAGGAACGCTTGTGTATATGATATAAAGAAAAAAATTGCATCAGTGCGAAGCCGACAGCGAAGCTTCTTCTTCTAAACCACCGAACGGATTTTGATACGGTTCTCACCAATGGAAAGAGCGATAAACGAGGAAATTTTGTGCATATAATTTGTGGAAAAACTAGCGTAGTAGGTATGTAAGA
Source organism: Synanthedon myopaeformis (assembly GCA_944738685.1). Taxonomy (NCBI): domain Eukaryota; kingdom Metazoa; phylum Arthropoda; class Insecta; order Lepidoptera; family Sesiidae; genus Synanthedon; species Synanthedon myopaeformis. The sequence continues at coordinate 2,795,866 of OX122943.1, forward strand.
AAAGACTCTGTAAAAAAAAAGTTCTCTATGTAGAGAAAAAAATGTACTGCACGTTCTTACCCCTTCGTCCACATTCATAAGCAGCAATGAAAACGGAATTTTTCTTCACTGTTTCATAACTACGTATCAAAGGATGCACTTAATCAAGGCAATCAAAGTGACGATAACTATGAAAGACTTAATCAAAGGTGGCTTGAATATGTCAAGAAGGACTGTAAAATGAGTTTATACTGAGTCAGATACGTTGTATACGTTTTATTTGTTTGTTATCTTTAGATGTATTCGTGTGTGTCATGTGTATGCAAATAAATGTTTTCTATCTATCTATCTATTCATCTATCTATCTGTTGTTAATAATGTTAAAAACTTACAAATAATATTATCACTCAAGGCATACAACTTTAATGTTTTAGAATACTTACAATTCTTTTAAAACAATAGCAACAATTTTATTTAGCAAAAACAAGATTTGACACAACTCCACTTTTTGCTTGTACGGTCAATTATCATTAAAAAAAAATGTCGGGTTTCAGCTTTTATGCGGACGCGGTGCTACGCGTATTGTATGTGTACTTTAGAGACAATTACTCGTTCAAATTGGTGGGCCGCGCGGGAATCGAAGTTGCGACCTTGACATGACCGCAGATCATTTAAACACAGATATTAGCTATTACTCAGATAGGCACCCGCTCATTAGTATTGTCACAAAAATCAGGAAATTGACGCTAAACACAACATTCGACGATGAATTCGTCGAGAACAATTCCGGTTCATTTTTAATGTGAATCCATACTCCATACTAATATAATATAATAAATTTTAAAGTAACTCTGTCTGTCTGTTTGTTACCTTTCCACGCCTTAACTACTCAACCAACTCATAATGAAATTTTACATACACATTGTCAACGATACAGAAAAAGACATAGGGTACCTTTCAACCAGAAAGAAAGTACTGGTCAGAAGCAGTCTGAATCAAACGTAGACCCGACCTTATCAGATTTGTTCTCATATTATAAACTAACTGTGGCACTCGAGAACACTAGCGGGCTCTATCAGGGGTTCTTGGAACTACACAAATTAAACCCTATATCAACACCGACACAATATCTACACGAATTTTCTTCGATACTTCGGAATTCGAAGGTTGAAGCCTTGTAAACACGACGTTACAAGGCTTCAACCCCGAAATGATGGTCAGAGACGCAACCCCACAACATTTCTTGCGGATGATTTCTTGAGAGAGGGTTATTAGTGTACTTCTAAGAACCCCTTATACAGCCTGCTAGTGTTCTCGAGGGACGTATAAAAATTAGCTAATTCGAAAAAACTGATACAATATAAAAGGTCTTATCTTAAAAACTATTCGGTCTAAAGAAATAGGTCTAGTTTCGTATTGTAGCAAATTTAGTATACTTTAAAAATTTTTCGGGCTAGTATTAATGAAAAACTAGTCTTTTAGGGATAAAATCGCCGAAAGCTAAAGTAGTCGAAAATTTCGCGGTTTTTTTTTTATTTATTACAAAGGTGCATTCGGCGCTCGAGGTCTTAAACTTGTATTATTCATTGGGCCAACATCATAACCAAGTCAGCAAAAAATCAGAAATACCGGATTTGACGTAAGGTACCTTTCAGGCGACAAAGTTACTGGACTTATATAGCTATACCCCATTTTTAAGCGATTTATTTACAGAAGAATAAATACCAACCTGATACTCGTGAATATCCATAATAAACAAATTATAAACAAAAAAAAAAACACTTTAAACCTTAACTACTAACTAATCTTATTATAAATAAAAAATATTGCACAAAAAATCAGACTGTCCACAAAAGTGGTATTATTGCACATCAAAACATCAGGTACCGAAAAAAAAATAGTATACTACATTTATTAGTCTATGGAGCGCGCATTTTTTCAAAAAAAGAACCGCCTGTCACATTTCCGCGCGCTTTCTGACGCGTGACATTACATGTCGTGCGCGCGACTCGCACCGCGCCAATATCATCACTGGAACTTTACCGTAGCAGCCTCGCGTTCCGTTGTTGAAAAAAAAAATGTATCTCTAATCCATACTTCCATAACTACTAATAATATAAATGTGAAAGTAACTCTGTCTGTCTGTTACCTTTTCACGCATCAACTACTCAAGCGATCATAGAGAATTTTTGCATGTACCCACTGTCAGGGGGATACAGGAAAGTACACAAGGGTACCTGTTCTCGAGGGATCATCTAAAAGAAAAAATAAAACTAACGCCTGGGCAAAGTGCTATAGCAACAAGAGGTCAAGCGTTATATTAAAATCTTTTTATGTATAATAAATAAATAAAAAAAAAAAATTTTATATTTTTTATTTATCAACGCGGACGAAGTCGCTGGTACCAGCTAGTGTAATATAAAATATAAAAATAAAATACAAAACTATAACAGCAACAAAGATTATTAAATAAATTCTTGTTCATATATTGTCAGGCGTTAAGTATATATTTTTTTAATTTTTCAACGCGGACGAAAGCGCGGGCAGTAACTAGTGACTGATATACGCGAAGTGTGAAATCGTCAAAATTACTCTTACTCTATGCTGTAGAGTTCTTCGCTGTCGTCTCGTAACGGTACACAGATAAAGAGGCTGTGCTTTCGACGGGCTTTCGTTAGATCACTTGTGTGAGATATTTGTAATTAGAAAATGATTTTTTCTGGTAGCTCATTGACATCAAATATTCTTTGAGTACTCGTACCTTCGGATGTTTACTTTTATTTTTGTATTAAGCTATGTCGACAGGTTGACGGTACCGTATGCATACTTAGTTTGTAATAAGCATTTTTAAAATAAGTAGGTTGGATATAGTTTGTAAAATTTTAACTTTATTTGTGGATATGTTCGCGTGCTATAATGTAAATTTAAAATTTTGTTGTCGATAACTTCCATCTCTTTTTTTATATTAAGGTCGGCAGACAGGCTGACGGTTCACTTGATGTTAGGTGACTACTGTCGTCTATAGCACAAAGCAACGCTACAGGTGCTGCAAGTGCACTGCAGACTACTACAGTAGGATTAAGGATAAGGGATTGGGAAAGGATAGGGAAATGGGCTCTCGCATCCCTTACTCACTCACCGAAACACAACAGCACACGTGCTGCTATTTCACGGTGTTCTCATGTAAGGGTTATCTTCTGTTACTGTTACAGACGGGCTTTACAAATAACTGCGAAACGCAGTGTGCCCTGCCACTATACTTTCCAGATCCAGATCAGAAACAACTATGAAAAGTTCATTTCCAAAGTTGACCCTGCCGGGAATCGAACCCGGGAACCCTAGAACCATAGAGAGTTAAGGCAAGCAGCCCAACCACTCATTTGTATGAGTGATTGGGGTGCTTGCTATTGGGAGCCCATTTGTGGGCTAGATCAGGTCAGGATACGTTATATGGTAATCTTTACATAGTATAATTTGAAGTCGCTTGCAGCGTCTGTCTGTATGGCTGCTGACTCCTCCTAAACCATTCAACGGATTTTGATACAGTTTTCACTATCAGTTAGATAATTTTTCACGGAATTCTTATATCATTTATAATTAAGTGTTTCCCTGGGCGAAGTAGGGAGCGGGTCGCTTAGTTGCTTATAATTGTATCCCCTTAGATCAGCCGAGTTTTGATGGTACAAAGTGAGCTTATCAAACACGGTGCAAGTCACCATTTCTCTAAAACTTGTCAATATTAAGACACATTTCAGTTTTCATAAATTCACTTTGAAAAAAAAAAAAAAATACCGATGGAATATTTATTGATATTTTTTTGAAATTTTTTTCTGATCGAATCATCAGCAGTTCAACCGATAGAGAGCGGACACTTGAAAATCCGGACCGAGAGAAGACCACTCGTGTGATCTAGACCACGTAAGTAATCGGGAAATCGCGAGCAGGGTTTTGGAGATCTAGAACTCTAATGATTAAAATCACTGTGCAACGGACTGCTGTCGCCGACGAAAGATTTTGGTCACGATCTTTTAATTCTTATCGGAATCAACAATCCAGGTGTGAGATCGAAAAAATTGTGCATCCTAATATTATAAAATGCAAAAGTAAGTTTGTTTGTTTTTCTAGCGCACTTGCAGCGTCTTTTTTCTTATAAAAGATGGGTTTGCTCTTGACCAACAACCAACTGTGTAGCAAGGATGAGGCCTAAGATGGAGCGAACCTCATTCTCAACCCAAAAGATGCCTATTCACGAGAACTTTGAAAACATTTGGGTTATACGAGCTTGTCTGTGGCGTTGCTTGTATTTTAGGCGACGGTAGCCACCTACGAACAAGTTGATCGTCAGACTGACAGTCGAGGGGAAAACGCGCGTTGAATGTATTGTGAATGTGATACAGATGATGCGGAACACATTGTCTTCGTATGTAAGAAATTGGAGAACGAGAGGAAGAGGCTGTTTCTGAAGACAGTATTGTTAACACCAGATAATCTAATAAGTGAGAATGTTAAAAAAATAAGAAATCTGGCAGTGCGTCCAAGAGTTTCTGGAGTTGGTGATTAAAGCGAATTTGTAGGGCTAATATAGTTACCATGGTTTAACTTTTAACGGCAGGTACATGGCTCGTCTGGCGACTGTAACCTGCACATTTTTACAAAAGACCACCGTGTAATAACAGCATATCATTATGTTCTGTTGTATTTCGGTGAGTACCTAAATAAGGGATGCTAGAACTTTTTTAGATAGATAGATAAATAGATAGAAAACATTTATTTGCATACACATGACACACACGAATACATACAATACAATTTTTTCACATTTAAATGAGAATACATACTTAATTAAAATTAATTTTTCCTTATTCCTCAATAAGATGGTGGCAGAGCACTTCTGGTGGCAGAGCCTGTCTGACGACCTTCACATTAAAAAATTATAACAATAGTAAAACAAGAAATGCATACGAAATAAATATGTCGTAAATCTGATGCAAAAAAAACCATAAAAATAAAAAAATCATTACTTTTACGTGTATGAAAGAGAAAGTCTTCTTTTGTAGCGAGACACATAAAACTAACGCGCGACCTGTAACACTAGTCGCGTTTTAAGTGCATAAAATAAGAGCTAACATTTTTTTTTAAATCCTGAATGGGGGAAAAGTAAAAAAAAAAACTAGAATTTCTAATCGCGCCACCTTGATTTTAATAGTACCAGTTGCCAAATCAGATTTGAACATTTTTATCACTATCATACAATAGAAGCTTAGAGCTTAGCTTTTGGGTTTGAGTCTGTGGACCACTACTGGCGACACCTGGTGTACAGTGGAACGCAATATACAATAGAATACTAGCGACCCGATCTCGGCTTCGTCCGGGATTAACTTTTTTTATATTCACAACCTTCCCCGTTTGAGTGAAAACCGAATTAAATTAGGTTAAATGGTTTAGAAGTACTTGTTTTTAACGTTGAGAAATCCTCTTGGATACGTTATACTCGTAGGTTATAGGTTTTTGACGTGAATTACCTAAAAGTGTCGAAAGACACCCGAAAGATGCGGTAGGTATAATTTTTGTAACGTTGGGAAATCCTCTTGGATCGCGGGGACATTATGACACGATATCAGTGCCCCCCGCCAAGGTTCAGGTGCCGGTTTCGGGTAAATACGCCGGTCAGGCGTGGTGGTAACGAAGCCTTACAGTTAAAGCTAGAATATAACACACAGATACTCTAAAATTAGATGATCGCAATAGTTGTTTTAATTAACAAAAGTTAATTTGAGACAAACAAATCGATTTTAATACCGCGAATGGAAATCTCGTGTAACAAAAAAAAAACGATAAATCGATTTTTTTTAAATATAATTTCACATACGATTAGTTTCATTTAATGTTTGAATGGTTCTTCTTTTGTTGTCGCGAAATCACTGTAACGGATCTACTGAGAAATCCTTGACTATGTATTTTTACTCGTACGAGTAGATTGAGCGCGAACGGATGTGCGCTTTGAACGATATTCCATTTTCATTTGGAATATAATTATTTACAAGCAATGCAACAGGTGTTGCAAGTGCACCGCAGACCTTAATGAGAATTAAAAATATTTTTGCATATCAAATTTAAAAAAAAAAATTTTTTTAAATCCAACTTGCAGTTCTAGAGTTAAAAATCATTCAACCAAACAAACAAGCTCTTCGTCTTTATTAGTATTAGATTTATTTGTTAACTAGCAATCCCCGATTGGACGGATATGCACGGATAATTTTTTTTCTGCAAATAAAATACACACATTTTCCTCGTTTATAAATTTTTTCATTAGTGAAAACCGTATCAAAATCCGTAAGTAAACCACTCTAAATACAAACAGCTTACAGAGCGCTACTTCCGCTTAACGGGCGACTACATTTTATTCAGCTCTATTCAACATTTTTTCATAGAAGTTATCAGTGCTTACCCGTGGTCATAGAATTAGAACATCTTTTATAATGCGCACTGCCAAAGGTTTGGAACACCTGAGCTCATATAACCCAAATCTTTTCAAAGTTCGAGTGAATAGGCATCTTCTGGGTTGAGAATGAGGTTCGCTCCATCTTAGGCCTCATCCTTGCTACACAGTTGGTTGTTGGTCAAGAGCAAACCCATCTTTTATAAAAAAAAAATATGCGGCCTCCCAGACTACTCGCAAAGTTCCTCGACGAACTATTCGGGAAAGTTGACCGAAGTACGAAGTGCGTCGCTACACACTCGTTCGAAGTAAGGCGAAGTGCCAGTCCACACTCTAGTATTCGCTTCGCCTTTGTCAACTTCGCGAGTAGTGTGGAGCCGCAGTTACTATATATTTCTATGTCCGTGGTATTACCGGTGGTACTATGGAGATGTGTACTCGACCTTTCAGCTTTCCGAATCTATTCCGCTTTCGCGCCAAACAGACAGAAATTGAGGACAAGCTGCATAGATTCTAGGTAAGATTATCTATCTGTTTTTTATCAATTTTCTTGTGTCATTTTATTTTTGTAGGTTCTGTTTCTTATTTAACGTTAATGTCCTTCGTGCAGCGAATGAATGTCTTTCTTTCTTTCTTTCTTTCTTTGATGCAGCGTTGTATGCGGCCGAATACGCGTTTCAGCGGATATATAAGTAAGCGCACGCTACGACGACCGCTACACGCTGATTGAAACGGAACTGCAAATATTTGACCAAAATTCGTCAAACGCAATGCGAATGGAGCTGAAAAGCTGAATAATAGTACACTCAAATTGAGCCGGATATGGGCAATTAGGAGAAATAATTCGTGTAATTTTGAAAATTGGTGCAGTTATACCTTGCGGTGTCCAGGTGAACATACTAAAAGTCGTCAAGGGTAACTAGAGGTTGTAGGTACTCTTTTTCAGGCTTTTACTCATATCGCGAATATCTATACGAATAGCATTATGATTATTTCTGACAAAAGTTTCTACATACCTATTCATTTTTACTCCACCATCAATACTTTGGGTGCTACAGGCTGTGTAAGTTAACAAAGAGTTAAGTTGTATAAAATGCTGTTGTTGGGGAACAGCCTCAGCACACAGGATCTTGAGGACTTTTAGTATGTTCATCTGGATACCGCAAGGTACTGCAAGATTATACTAATTTGACTGGGCTATAAAAGCTAACGCACTTTGAAAGCGTTTAGCTTTAAATGTCCTTTAACGAGCCGACGAAAACGGATCAAAACCATCAATACCAAACAAGGAAAGCCAACGTTCATTGTCACATAACTAGCCCGTTATAAATAACGGTCATTTTAAAATTAACCGCTTGACAATGTTATTATTGCCTCGCCATGTTACTTGTTATATATTATTATTATATTTTATAAAGAGGCTTTTGCAACAAAAAGCGCGCGAACAATCTGTCACTAATGACAACAGCAATATTCACGGCGACAACGCATTTAGATCGCTTCGATCACACTACAATAAGATGTCAACTACATATTTGATAGCTTTATTTTATAATTATGTAATTTTTTTTAATGATAAATTGAAGACGACGCGCTGACACTTGATGGCTTCGGTCGTCTAGGAACTAGCAAGTTAATTATGTATAGTATTCTAGCTTTAGGATTTTTGACGATTTTTTTTTAAATATATATTGTCAAAAGTTTAGAATTAAGAATGAAAATAAATAAATGTGAATAATAATAATACCGTCTAACCCCCCCCCATTTTGGCTTTTGAGGGGGAGACGAGTTACATTGAAAAATGGAATAATAATAATAATAATAAGTTCTGTAAGAAAGAAAATCTCTTCATATTGAGGTATTAATATTTTAGTACAGATGAGTATTATAATATGTCACAATATCTTTCAATGTAAAATATTCATGTAATGTGTAAAAAATATTATCTAAATTTAATAGATTCTCCTTGTGCTCAATAAATTCTATTCTTAATTTATTATTAAGTTTTTTTTTGTGCGGAACCCCAAAATGTAACATTTATAACGAGCTTCTGTACTGTAAAGTTAATTGTAAGAAGATAATATTAAATCAAAATGATATTCATTAACATTTCACAAATAAATCCGTAAATAAATAATAATAGAACAGTTATGACGAATGAAAGTTTAAAATTGCTCCTACTATACTAAAAGCGGACCGTTTCTAGTGTCGCAGTCAAAGTCAGAAATTAGTATTTCACGTTACTTCTTTACTATTTCACTTTTCTGTTGTACCTACTAAGTAAAATATTTTTTAAAATGTCCAGTTTCATTGTACCATAAATAACAAAAACAAAGGCCAGCTGCATATAATAAATAGTAAAGGTAGTACAAATATTGTCTATGGCCCAAGTTTGCCCAAAATCTTATTCTTTAACACACGTTGTTATTCTTTAACACACGTGACAAAATGAATTAGCGTAATGTAAAATCACTTAGTAAGAGTGAAGACGGTACTTAGTAAAAGCTGTGATTTACTAGCTGCTACTGACAACTTCGTCCGCGTTAAAAAATTTAAAAAAAAAATTACACCTGGCAAATATAAGAGCAGTAATTTATCAATCTTTATTATTCGTATATTTCTGTCATGGCGTTCAACTTTTTATATTTTTAGATGATGCCTTGGAAACAGTATCGTTTTCTAGATAAAAGGTACCCTATGCCCCATTGTGTAAACGCAAATTTCACGACGATCGGTTGCGTAGTTAAGGCGTGAAACGGTAACAGACGAACAGAGTTACTTATTTTTAAAACACTACTTTAATTTAATTGCATACAGATCAGTTTAAAAAATGATTCGTTATGATATTTTCAGTTGAAATGTGGTCTGGACAGGCTTTCTGCGGATTAGACGGACCATTTACCGCGCTAAGTTTGCATCCTTAAAGAGCATAGCATCAAACATGGACTTTCGTCGATTGTGCAAATGCGAATCCTAAAGATGTTTGGAAATATCATTCGCAACGAGAGCTCATTGGAACAAATAATGATGATACAAGTAAGAGTGGAGGGTCTGCGCTCTCGCGGCCCATCACCCACAAGATGAACAGACCTTATTAAATCAGATACAAAGGGTTGCCTTTCTGAATATATACACAGTGCTACTAATACTCTCTATTAGTAGCATGGAGAAGTATCTCGCAGAGGCCGTGACCAACCTATCAGACGATCCCTAACTATGACTACACTGGCAGGAGTTTACGATTAAGAAGAAGAATGCGATCCTTTCTTTACAAAATGTAACATCATCTGAGAACCATTGACGACCCATAGACCATTGACTCATTTAAATGGTTATCAGAATCTGTAAGCGCATTTAATTAAACTAGACATTTTCGAAATCGACCTGTAAACTCGACATTCACCGCAACATAATAACGTGTAATGCTCTCGCGTCCAACTATACGAGTGAATAGGACGGTAATTGCCGCGCCTGACCCCGGCGATCTATAGATCCCCAGCGATCTATAGATCATTGATCGATAACCACGACACGGATTCTGTGCGCGTACATGAAAGTAGAAATGGCGTTGCGCTCTTCAATACACGCTTTTATTATGTTTTAATTGACATCAAATCTTATTTTAATATCATAATTACAGACGATCAAATAAACTTTAAAGAGAAAAGTCATTATTTGGCAAGTTATCCCAGCAAGACTGCTTTTTTGGGTCAAATTCTAATTTTGAAAGCGGAGAAATCTATCTATTTAAATAAAATTAGGAATCGTTAAATAATAATATTAATATCTTCATACATTCCGCACTAGATGGTGCTGCTTTTGTAAATACATACATATTATAAATACAAACATTCATGACTCAGGTACAAAGGTAAAATCTTCACACATAAACATTTGCCTCTAGCGGGATTCGAACCCGCAACTGTTTGGTTACGCATTTCGCACATTTCGTACGAAACAAAATTGTGCGAAACCACTACTAAACCGTTATTATCTATTAAATATCTTTATAGTAATAAAACAAAGTCGCTTACCGTCGTCTGTCCCTCTGTATGCACGCTTAAATCTTTTAAACTGCGCAACGGATTTTAATGCGGTTTTCACTAATGGAAAGAGAGTTAAACGAGGAAGATTTTCATATATCATTTGCAAAAAAAAATCCACGCGAAGCCGCTAGTATATTGTAAAAGAAAGTCACTGCCATAACATATACACCTTAATACTTGAAAAAATAGGAATTTTATAGAGAAAATTTCGGTATACAATGTTCTAGCATACCTCTTTTAAAAACCACAATATTATTATGAATTAATAATAATTAATTTTTAAATTCGAAAACATAACAATTTCTATGGCGATATTCTCAAGTGTATTTGTGAATTCGCCGCCAAAGAGCAACAAAGATGGCGGCCCCATCACATGACAGAAGCCATAGAAATGTCATTACATCATTTGTCAATTTTTTTTTTTTTGAAACATGTCGAGATGTTCCCCCGGGATAGAGTTGGTGTTTGAATATACTCTTCGAGACGTGTGGTGTATGTATTGTATAATGCCTACATTGAAATAATGACTGCAAATAATTTAAAAATGATCATTGAAAGAATTACTTTCAAGCTTTTGTGGTTTATAAAAGAAATATTTAATTAATTTTTTTTTTAATGTTAAAGTCGCCAGACATGCTGACGGTCCGTCGCCTATACGCAATCAACGACACAGTACGTGCTGTCAACCATAGAAAATTAACGCAAAATTAATTTTGGGAATTTTGGAATTAATCACAGACCCGGATGCAAATGGAATATACATAAAACAAAAATTAAGGTAACAAAAAAAAAAAAATCCAAATTTTTAGGTTATTTTCAACAGGCTGTAACTTGAAGACAAATTGTCGTAGAGTATATATTTAAAAAAAGCAGATTGTAACTTCAAGTGTCTAGTTTTTTTTATCTAGCTGTTGCACGCGACTTCGCCCGCTTGCATTTTATAACTTTATTTTATAAAATATAGCCCATGTTACTCGCTGATAATGTAGCTTTCTATAGGTGAAAGAATTTTCAAAATCGGTCCAGTAGTTTTTGAGTTTATTCATTACAAACATAGCGATAGCCGATAGCGAATTTATTTTACAATATGTATGTATATATAGAATAGATATAGGTATAGATAGATAGACAAAATGAATTACGTATGCTGGCCACATTTATAGTGTGCAACCAATTTCTTCTGTCTCGCTAGAGCTGTTGTTATAATTGCATATCAAAAACATTTCCATTATCATGTAAATTAAACAAATTAATAAAACACCGGTTCAATGCGCGCTAATTCCAAAACTTTCAAATATTAATAATAACACATGTGCGTCTTTAAGGCATCGATGTTTTTAAAGGCGTACAGTACAGTACTATACAGTACGAACTGCTGTAGGACAAATGTTCGTACGAAGAAAATTGTACGTTTTCTAAACTATATATATAATGTAATGCATTCACATGCATTACATTATATATAGGGCAATTTACTAATCATAAAAATTGCAGCAATTAAAATAAATTATAATGGTGACATGTACGGAATTAGGTACCTAAGTACCTACATGAAGATTGCTATGATTTTACCATAAACAACGCTTACGTACACATACTGTTTTATATTGTAATCTTAAGGCGACCATGTATGCTCCAGAAATTGCGAGAAATCGGAAAACTTTAATTAAAATAAATTAAACTTGATTTGTATAATCTTTACAACATTAAAATCACCTTAGGTACCTACTTGAAGCAAAAACTTAATTTACAAATTTTAACTAAGTACATAATAAGATTATAACCATAAAAGAAATATAATTTAAAAATTAAGTTTCTTAATTATTTTTGTTCGTTAACAATTTCTTTTAATGTTTAATAATATTATATTTTAAGCATTTTGTAGAATAATTAAAAAAAAACCAAATTACTGGTATTTTAGACTGTTATTTAAATCTAATTTTAGGTTTCGAATGTTAAATTATCATAATCAATATAACTACCAAGAACGGGTGGCATGCATCAATGTATTACAATTATAGATTTCGCACGCAATATACAAAACACTACGAACTTTATGGAACATTTAAAAGTGACATAATATGCGTAGAGCATCAACTCTGTCATCTGTCATTTTAAAATAACCAAACGTGTGTCATTTAAAGAAAATCTAACTTTACGTCAACACATTGGAGTTTAAAATCAATACTCAGTACAATTTGGTCGTTATTACATTTTACCATTGACGCGCAAAGTCAAGACTTCGCCATGATTCCGTTTTAGGCGTACTTTTTATGTGCCGTTTTGGCATTTGTGACGAAAATTCCATCCATAGTTGTAGTACTTCGATGCTGTCATGGTATAACCTATTATGTAACGATATCCCCCTATTTCCGACCAAGCGCTTTAAAACATCTTTTATAATGCGCACTGCCAAGGTTTGGAACTCCTGAGTTCATATAACCCGAATCTTTTCAAAGTTCGAGTGAATAGGCATCTTCTGGGTGAGCTCGCTCCATCTTATACCTCATCCTGGCTACACAGTTGGTTGTTGGTCAAGAGCAAACCCATCTTTCATAAAAAAAAATGTACTTTAAAAAAAATCTTATTAAATTTCACAACATTAAACTGATTATGGTGGCTTTTAACGGTGCCATACGAAACATCAGAATCAACTCACGTCATCATAATAATGACTGCATAGCGGACTCGAGCGAGCGAACGATGTGACACGGCTTTACGAATTCGGCGCCGTGAGTAACCACCTTTACAATTTGTAGTAATTTTTTCTCACAAAACGCATTGACCACACTTTGACAAATGATGCGTTGACAGATGGCGGTTGAACAGGTACAAGGATGTACAAAACATTTTTTTTTTTTAAACCCCTACCCTTCATCTAATGGTGTGTTTATGTTGGTTTGGGAGGTTTTTAAATAGTAATATTTTTTAATGACAGATCGCCTCGGGCGTTTATAATTTATGTGAAAATTTGAAACAACATTTTGTTAACAAGATATGACATTCCTCAGACTCGCTAAAGAAAGGAGAAATAAGTATATTAATATTAATTAGTGAAACAAGATAATTTGGTGCACCGTTTCGGAGATTAGGCGGAACAAACGGATAGACAAAAAAATTTTTTTTTTGTTACAAGTACCTACTGCTTAAAAAAACAGTAATTTTGAAATTACAAACACCTCAATTTTATTTATATGTTTGGACATTCGACTAAAAGGTCACAAGACATCCCAATAGTAGGATCAAACTGTGGTCATCGCTTTATGTTCATTGACATTACAATTAAAAAGAACTAATTAAAAAAAAAAGACAACACCTATACCGCCTTTTACCACTGGTGGCGTACAGTCGGCATATAATACGACAATCGACTTGACAAATGGTATGTTGAGACAGGTGAAGTCGCGGCCACCAGCGATGCGCACAAAAACTTACGCTCAAAATGACACTGACAAATTACTTTATCAGCAGATACACGCGACGAGCGCGTTGGATGAGTGGTTAGGGTGTTTGCTTTAACGCTCCGTCTCAGGGGTCGTGGGTTCGATTCCCGGCAGGGACACTTTGGAAATGAACTTTTCAAAGTTGGCTCGGTTTGTTTTATTAGAAATGGGTTTTCTCTTGGCCAAAATCCAGCTGTGTAGCGAAGATGAGGCTTATTCACTCAAACTTTGAAAAGATTTGGGTTATATATATGAGTTTGGAATATCTGGTCTACATTTGGTGAGTATAGTGGCGCCCTGCCACTATACTCTCCAAATCCTGACCATTGCGTGTCGCAGTCAAAAGTTGGGCAGCCCGTCTGGCGGCAGTAACCACTCCCTTACGAAAGCATATCAAGTGTGCTTCTGTAAGTGAGTGAGGGATGGATGAAAGAGTCCATTTCAATATCGGTTCCTAATCCCTTATGGGCGGCAGCGCACTTGTAGCACCTGTGTAATTTTCAAAATCTGTCCAGTAGTTTTTGAGTTTATTGATTACAAATATACAAATCTTATAATCTTTATAATATTAGTACAGATAGTATAGATGTGAATCATTAGATGCTTGAAGGCACCGAACAAATAATTGTCTATGATGTTAAAATAAACAGTAGGTACAGAGACATAAAAAGTCGCGAGGCGCGGCTTGTATGTAAGAAGTCATGTTCTGTCGGCAAGATGAAAGAGGAAGATATCCAGAGATACCATGGACGGGTTACACTAATGAACTCAAACGAGCTAGGGTTGCCACAAACGAAATTTCCCGTTATCCCCATCATGTGGGCCTAATGATTTTTTTTCTGCAATTAATTAGGTAGGTAAGTATTACAAGAATTTGCCTCCTCAGGTATCTTAAATTTTTTTTTCATTACAATTGTAATAATTAATTATACAAATTATTTAAATATATTTAAAATGGGACTTACAATGCACATGTTTATAGATTTGATAATAATAAAATAAATTATTATTATCAATTAAAAAGGGTCACAGTGAGATCATAAATAAAGGCCTATCTTATAGGCTAAATCCGAATAGCAGTTCTAGAATTTAATGCATTTAAACAAAAAAATCACAGCTTTTATATATTAATATAGATTAAAAGACAAATAAAAATTCATAGCAATAACCTTAAACCCTTAATAAAAACTTGGTAAGTATCAAATATTTTTGTGTAAGTATAAGACTATACAAAAAAGGACATAGGATACCTCTCATTCGGAATAAAGTACCTACTATTCCCGAAGGATCATCTAAGCATAAAAAAAATAAGAGCAATAAAGATTAACTAAATGTTTTAACACCTAAGAAAAAGAGCGCGAACAAAATCGCCGGCAAAAACTAGTAGTCATATGAAATTAATTGTGGCAATTGAGAAATAGCAAATCGTCGACAACCCTAACGAGGAAATTACCCTAGAATTCATATTCGGTCGTCTAAAGAATTCACGGACTCAACTCTCAAGAGATTTCTAATTACTGATTGCGTTTTTAACAAACTTATAATTGTTCATATTCCTTTGTAACTTAATAGTTGACGATAAAGTTCAAATTGGAATGGCTCAGTGAATTTTTTGCATAACTTGACGACATGTTAACAAGTTGGTAAAAGTGGCTGTAATTTCTTTTGTAAGTATTACTACAATTTGTAGGTTTAACTTTGATCACCTGCGAACTAACATCTAGACTGCATCTAGAGATTAAACTTTTATATAGA
This sequence comes from Synanthedon myopaeformis, assembly GCA_944738685.1. Lineage (NCBI taxonomy): Eukaryota > Metazoa > Arthropoda > Insecta > Lepidoptera > Sesiidae > Synanthedon > Synanthedon myopaeformis. The sequence goes on from OX122943.1 coordinate 2,811,528, forward strand.
GAATCAAACTAAGATTTTACGAAAAAAAAAATTATAGAGGCTGAGATTCTCAATGGGCTTCTTTTTAAGTAGATATTTTGAAGAGCTTTTTAAAGTAACTTCATAGGTATAGATAGATGAATACTACGCAGGGAAAGCTGCGGACAAAGTAAGTCAAAACTATCCAAATTCCTAGCAAAGTCTTTCAGTTTATTTTTTAAATAATTCCTCTTAAAATTATTTTAATTTTGACAGGCTGACGGTCCACATGATGGTAGTAGGCGCCTACCGTCGCCTATAACACAAGCAACTACACAGGTGCTGCACTTACATCCTGACGAAAACCAAAGTACATTTTTGACCTTCCACGTTACTCGCTCTTTCCATTAGTGAAAACCGCATCAAAATCCATTGGGTGATTTTGAAAAGAGGCGGACAACTTTATTTTATAATATATATTTATGTACATTTTTAAATGAACTTTGACTTGTAAACTTTCCAAAAAGTAATTTGAAAGCTCTCGCATATTATCGTCGCTTTTAAACTTTATCTAGAATCTTGCAACAAATACATTGTTCTAGTTAGAGAAATAAGATGAAACTTACGTTTAAGGCAATTTCACAATGCAGTAAATAATAAGTACATTCTTTCCCATTTTCAATCCCATTTCCGCTTTTTTTTAATAGATGAGTTTGCTCTTGACCAGCAACTAGCCGTGTAGCGAGATGAGGCCTATGATGGAGCGAGCTCACCCGGAAGATGCCTATTCACTCGATCTTTGAAAAGATATGGGTTATACGGGCAGGGAGTTCCAAACCTTGGGAGTGAGTTAAATAAAGGATATTACATTATAGTAAGCGGCTATACCGTCAGGAATAGACACAAGAAACGCCATGGGTGTTGCTAACTCTTCGCTGCCTTTTAGCATACCGGGGAATATTTCATTCCCTTTAAAATTTAATTTAAAGTAAATAAAATTAAAACTTAAAACTAGCCTTAAATAGCTTCGCATCAGCGGTGGAACGCTGACTTGAAGCCTCGCAATTACCTATAACATAAAAGGATATACATCCAGAATGACTAAGCGAGAACGAACGTCAGTCGCAAATATGATAGCTCATGAAGGGCCCACGCCCATGCCCTTTCAGCTGTCTGTACGTCTGTTGGTCCTTCGTGATTGCAACTCAAATATACATTTATCGAATTCCATTTGTTTTATTCGTGGCGCGAGAGGAGTGCGCAGAATAAGGCTAGGTATACGTATCATTGCTCAAATCCGCATTTATGTCGATGGACCTCTAAGGGGAATACGCCTTTATGTCGACCGACTTCTAAGGAGTATTCCTTGACATTTAATAACCCTATGCACCTTTTCAACCCCCGACCCTATGCAGTATGCAGTACATGGCATACACCTATCTTTAAGCCCCGACGCCGGACGCAAAAGAGAGTGGTGTGTAAGTTTGACCTATGTATCTGTGTTGTGTTTTGACGACATGTTTGGTCTAGTGGCTAGTAACCCTGTCTGTCTGCGGCATCATAGCCCCCAAACGGATAGACCGATTTTTTTGACGCGATCTAGATATGGTTCTGTTCTGATCTGTTCTGGCGTTTGAAGATCATAAGCTCATTTCCACAGGTGGACCGTCAGCCTGTATGCCACCATTCATAATATAAAAAAGCTACAAATTATGTAAAAAAAATCCTCAAACTCGTCGTTTCATTTGCTGCATTATTGACGCCATTTAAAATTTCAACGCACTAAGAAAACATTCCTTAATCCATATCTGACTCACGTCTGACAAAAAGAGCATCTTTTTTGAGACACTTGACATATTCAATGCACGGGGCATTGAGACTCAAGTGGGGGTGACCTAAGTAAATACGAGTCCGGGATGAATTCCAACATATTTGTAGTGGATATTGGAACCGAGCGAAAACATTGTAAAGGAATCGAGTGATGGGCTGTGATTTTTATCGATAAAATTTAAAGGCGTCGTTTGCGATTGATGCTAACGGATGATAAAGTTTTAGCGTTGATCTTTGATTTTTTATATTCAATATACTTGCCTATATTTAAATAATACAAACTAAATGAGGATATACGTAGACAAACGAAAGTTACCGACATAACTCGGCTGATCAGTAAGTTAAAGTGGCAGTCGGCGAGACACACAGACAGAAGCAGTGGAACGTCCACTCACCAGGTAATAAGGCCTACTGATGAAATGTTGATGCATACGAATTTTTAAAGATAATCATAGGGTTGAAAACCACAAAGTATTTAGTGCAATTACTGCCAATGTGGTACATATTTATTTTGTGCACATAGACTTGACCTTTAAAAAAACTCAGCTTTTAGGACTCCATTAAGGATATAAACACGCCATCAGACAAGACAAGAGGTCGTCTATGTGAACTGTCTTTCTTACAAAAACTGCAGTTGCAAGTATCAAAGAAAACGTTTATCGATAAACAAACTATCAACGTGGTGTCCCATCACCATTTTGTTGGAAACTAAAAACATCATTATCGGCTACCGTATTCCTGTGCACACTATAGCGGCTACTTATTTGTTAATTATTAAAATTCCTTGGATGAAAAAATATATGCGTTTTTACAGGATTATAAAGGTAAAACTTAAAGGCCATACTGCATGCTACTAGGCTTGAAAAAAGTTTAAGGTATCCAAATGTTTATTATTGTGGATAGGTACACATGTCAGGATACCCTTAAAATTTTGGATGTAATACTTTGTACATAATGTATGTATAAAGTAATTTATTGTAAAGACCACAATGTAGACTAGAACTATATAATGTAATTTTTTTATGTAATGTAATGATCTACCCAATGATATAAAGAAATTACAACAACTTTGACAGAATGACAATTATGACTATTGCAAATGTGACTTAGATTTTATAGTAAGTAGTAGTTACCAATTACGCTGACTGTTATATATTTGGGAAAGCCCATTCTCAAAAAGTACTAGGATAACAAGATTTTTTAATATGATAATGTCAAATATAACTACTGGGACGAAAAAAATCCCTAAATTAGTTACATTAAACAGAATCTTCTTAACAATGGAACTAATAAGAATTAAATTCTACCAGCAGTTACTTCAATGTAGCTAAACTACTGGGAAAAGACCGCAAATAAGACTTAAAATTCTAGTTCATGTCTGAGCCTAGTTTGAGACATTCTTTAAACAGGACCTCTCAACAACCTTTTAATATTCTCATGCAGAAAACACTCAAAAGACAAAAGAGGCGATCAGCTATCACAGTATCGAGAAATGCATATATATAAACCTTGGTCACGATCTAGAGTTGGAGAGAAAAAAAGCTGATAACAATCTCGAATCTATGTAGCGATGGTTCGGACATCGATTAATGGTTCGTCGCGATTCTGTATAACATTCTTCGACAAATATTTGATTAAAATCTACCGACACTTGAAAAAAATTCGATGTAGGTATTTATGTCTTTTATTGACACTATTAGGTATGTTTGATACGGCACCGAAGTTGTGTCATAACGATCCCGTCCAACAATGGCCGCTCTAGAAAGTCGTAGTCGTTGGGTTTTAGCCGGTAGGAATCCCGCAGTGTCCCCTACACTGCCTGGTCTCCAAGAGGATTTCCCAAAGTTAAAAAAAGATATATGTTTAATACAACGCATAGAATTGATGAGACAAAGATTTGGATGAGAAGAAAAATCTCTCAAAATGACTGCTCAAAAAATTTTCGTTTATTTTTATCAAATCCTGGACCATATTAAGTGCATATTACCTCTAATATGGACTCTAGTCCATAGTACCTTTACTATGCGGACTTTAGCCCGGCTTCGCATGGATACAATCTTTTTTTGCAAATCTATACTTCTATACTAATATTATAAAGAGAGAAGATTTGTATGTTTGTAATGAATAAACTCAAAAACTACTGTACCGATTTTGAAAATTCTTTCACCTATAGAAAGCTATATTATCAGCGAGTACGTTCATAGCGAATTTATTTTATAATAATAATAAAAAAAATTATAAAAATATTTTATAATATAATAATAATAAAATCAAAATATTTGTGTTATAATCGAGTGTACCGTCAGCCTGTCTGACGATACACATAACATAACATAACATTAACATAAAAAAAATTTGAAAATTTCATATTATGAAGTCCCGGCGAACCTCAGTGCGCTTGCGTAGTGGACAGTAGCCATTATTTCCAGGCAAAGACTAACTGCAAGAAAGCGGCCTAGGAAGAATAATTGAAAAACTAGAAAACGAGAAACTTTTTAATACTAAAAATTCAAAGTTTTTATCAATAAACAAATAAGTTTAAACATATTAACAAAATTTTAAAAAAAAATTTAAAAAATCAACGCAAAGTACTTAAACGATGATAAATGAATTGATGTCACCGAGATCAAATACCACACACATAGTGTTTTCAGGGTTAACAATTGGGTACAAGTCATAGGAGATTGTCTATACCTCTTTTATAAGATCGAACGTTTTAGGAATCATACTTAAATAAGCATTGTTTGCAAAATTCCATTTTTTTTTATAAAGGATGGCAGACATGCTGACGGTCCACTTGATGGTAGGTGGCTACCGTCGAATATAACACAAACAAAGCCATATGTGCTGCAAGTACGCTACCGACCATAGAAGGATGATAAGGGATAAGGTAATGTGGCTCTGGCATCCCTAACTCACTCATCAACACAACAACACATAATATGCTGTTATTTCATGGTGGTTTTCTCTAAGGGGGTGGTTACTGCCGCCAGACAGGCTGCCCAAATTACTGCGAAACGCAGTATGCCCTGTTACTACTAAATACTGAATAGGCATCTTTTGGGTTGAGAATGAGGTTCGCTCCATCTTAAGCCTCATCCTTGCTACACAGTTGGTTGTTGGTCAAGAGCAAACCCATCTTTTATAAAAAAAAATATATATATACAAAATTAAATTAATACTAATACTAAATTATGTTAGTGGGATATGGACTATAATAAATGTTTTATATGTAACTCTTTTAACTTGGACCAAGCGTCAACATATTTTTAAAAGACATCCGAATGTAAAACCGAAACGCCATTGATATCGCATCAATCAAAACGGCGACAAAACTCATGTTCGGACAAATGTTTATTGCTTTTTAATTTTACTTTTTTTGTGATGGGTTGGTTTTGAGGTTACAAATAGGTTTTGAGGTTTCCCCTTCTTTAAATAAACCTTACCATTAAGGCAATGAGCAAAAATGTATAGTCTAGGGTAGCAACAAAAATGACATAGTCTATCTGTATTAATATTATAAATAGAAAAGATTTAGTTGTCATTTCGCACGATTTTATTTCGTATAAAATGTGCGAAACGCCAACTTAAAATAATATGTTTTAGTAGTCGTCTCGCACACATATTATTTCCTCATTTTTGTTTGTAAGTAATGAATAAACTCAAAAACTACGGGACCGATTTTAAACATTCATTCACCTATATAGAAAGCTTCATTATTAGCAAGTAACATATTATATACGCGGACAAGAGCTAGTTGTTAATATAACTCTAATAGTTATTAATACTATTCCAGTCCACCATAGATGGGGTTATTTAGATAAAGAACCAAAAAGGTGGTGAAAAATGCAATATAAAAAACGTGTCAGTCGTTGGACAGTGTCGCGAGTTCAATGGTTATTCCTATCTCAAAAATTGTTCTTTTTAAATTAAATTAAATTAAATTCAAGCACAATATCTGAAAATATACAGAGGTTTCGGTTACATCACATTACATTACATGTGTCGCGAGTTCAATGGTTTTTCCCCACATCAAGAAATGCCCAATGCGCCTGAAGAAGTTTTCACTTCAAAAAATACATATTAAGTACTCGGAAGTAGTGGGTCAGAGCTAGTGCGTTATAACAAAACCATGTAAGGAAAGAAGTGAGAGATCAAATAAATTAATACCAAAATTAATGAAAACGCTATCAAAACATTAAATAAACTTGCTACTTCATTTAAAATTTTTTATTCCTACTAATTTTTGGGTAGAACTCGCCTAGTTTCCAAAAAAAAAAAATCACATATATCATATCCTACGTACATATATCTTTTTCAACTAGGTGACTAGGTATATTTTCAACTGTATGTGCTATTTGTGTTTCGAATTTCGAATTTTATTTCTTTCTCTTACATCCTGTAAGGGTTCACACAAAACAATTAAATACTGGCAATGTTACGATATATAACCTTTAGGAAACGTGCACTGACCTGGTTGTGATAATGCGCCAGGGGATGATGCGGCACATGCCGCATGGCCGGGTGCAACATCTCCCCGTCTCCGCTTTTAGCTCTGCCTTCGTCTACCTTCTGTGGACAAAACCACTCGTGTCATGTCATGTAACTTTACAGATACAGAGCCCGTTGGCAAAGTGGTGAGGGTGCTCTCTTGGGGGAGACTGTCGCCCGTCGTAAGGTCGTAAGATGGCTGGCGTACCTCCACTTTCGGGTACGCCGAAGTTCCGAAAGGGCGCGTAGCCCTCCCCGCGCTGGATAGCCTTGGCGGGGCACCGAAGTCGTTTCATAACGGCCGAGCTAGAAAGTGGTTGGGTTTTAGCCGGCATGAATCCGGCATAACCCCGCAGTGTCCCCTACACTGTGGCATGTCCAAGAGGATTTCCCAACGTTAAAAAAGGGTGCTTGCTTAACGTCTCAGGGGCCCCGGGTTCGATTCCCGGCGGGGTCAACTTCGGAAATGATCTATTCAAAGTTGGCTCCCGTCTGGATTTGAAAAGTAGTGGCAGCGCACTTGCAGCACCTGTGCCGTTGCTTGTGTTAAAGGCGACGCTACCATCAAGTGGACCGTCAGCCTGTCTGTCGACCTTAACATAAAAAAAATTATCACTTTTCGAAGAGTTTCTACACCTATCATAGCACGTTGACCATCCTAAAAATTATGTTTTAAAGAAAACTACCCCACATTAAAATAAAAAATAACTATAAAGTACTAACCTCGGGCTGCGGCTGCTCATCTTTAGGCTCAGTTTCGTCATCAAGATCGACCAGATGAAGCGCCTCTTCCAATAGATCGAAGCGTGTGTCTTCGCTGGTGACTAGCTCACGCGGAAGTTCGCCTTGAAGAACGTATTCACCTGAACAGAAATAATGTTAAGTACTTAATTAATGACCATCTGTATATTACTCGTATAAGAATAAGAATAAATTTTATTTGTAGCGAAGGACATTTAAGAACATACAGTGTTAGCGCCTGCTATTTATGTCGACTGAATTTGATTGAAAAGTGCTCTGTGACGTTTCAAAAAGAGGTGTTCATTCGTTCAAATTCATTCGGTAGTATGATATTAAAAGGGTATCAGTTTTTGTCATAAAGTTTTATTTAAACACGTGTTCAAAGCCTGTTTATAGTGTGCGTAATGTTTTTGTAGTATCTAAGACGGAAAGTGGTTTAATTAATGTACACTAAGTAGAGGGTGCTAACAATTATAGGTAACATATAGAAAGACAAACACAAACGTCCCTCGCACAAACCGGCTCCAATTCAGCATAATGCAGGTTGTAAAAACCTGTGCTGATGTTCCGATACGATTTGGACCAATGGAAAGAGCTATAAGCGAGGAATGTTTTTGTAGATATATAATTTGCAGAAAATAATTGCATATAGTTTGTAACTAGTTCTGTAATTAAATTAAATTAAATTTCTCTTGTCATCTTTTACGCTAATATTTTAACTTTTCAAATATTTAGCCACAGACATTTCGTTGAAAATAACAAATAGCTATGTCAACGCTCGTCTCAAATACAAATTATGAATGCAACGAAAACCAACTAAGTAAACGAAATAATATAATATCATAAATATTTGTCATCACAATTGGCTGACAAGACAAGCGAACCCTTCGACTTCTATTATTGATAATCCGTTTAACTTTCTATGTGGAGTGTTAAAGGCCTCAATACAAAAAGTGTCCACTGCATCTAATTATAAACAGTAGCACCGTTATGCTCCTAATTCTGATTGACAAAGGCTTCTTTGTTGGATTATTTAAACGTTCCTGACAAGCAGGCTTTTGATTTTGAATGAGAAGTTTGATAAATAAATCATAGAACATCATTTTTGGTAACATTTGGCAATTTCGAGATGCTCCGAGACATTTCTCAGGATTAGTAAGTTAAAATAGCAGTCATATAAAATGTCAAATACTTAGTACATTTTTGGGACAAAGGTGGCTACCGTCGCCAAGTAGATGACCAGGACATCATCCAAACAAATGAATACACTGGCTGTTATTTCTCTATACTATATTGAACACCATATCTCTCCATACGCCGTCATTCTTCACTAGATATATTAGTTTATATTAGTTATAATAAAATTAACTGTGGAAGTATGGATTTTATTGCCTTGAATCTTATACGTCACAAAATATTACCTTTGAAATCTTGTCAAATAAAATTTTTAATCTTAAAAACAAACTATAATTCCATTTTAAAATGACAGCTTGTTAATTTACAATCTCGATCACTTTATCTAATCAAAAATTAACGCTTTTAAGTAAAAGGGTAGCCTTTTTTTTTTCAAAACCACAGAGCAAAAAACCTTTCTTGGTTTACCACAGTGGCACAAGTTTGACAATTGTCCGGCAAACAATGGCATTTTTAAAATATAATTCTTTCATTTCATTTCAATGGGACATTTTGAGAAGTAACGGTAGTTGCAAGGGTTAATGTGACTACATTTATTTTGCGTTGCAATTTTTTTTGTCACGTAAAATTATTACAGTTACAAACAATTACTTCACCGCGATGTTGACATTTTTATGACAATACTAGCTGGTGTCCGCGACTTCGTCCGCGTTGAACGATGAAAGGTACCCTATGTCCTTTCTGGAGTCCCAGACAAAGTGTATGCAAAATTTAATGGTGATCGGTTCAGTAGTTTTTGCGTGAAAGAGTTACAAACAACCATACATCCAAACATAATTTCGCATTTATAATATTAGTACGGATTATAATGGGACATAAACAGAGTGTTAAGGCAAGCACCTTAACCACTTTGAAAATTCTTTCACTTTTTGAAAAGTTATTTCAGTTGGACATCTATACTAATATCATAAAGAGATCTGTATTTTTGTATTTTCCATTGTAATGAATAAACTAAAAACTAGTGGACCGATTTTAAAAATTCATTCACCTATAGAAAGCTACATTATCAGCGTGTAACATAGGCTACATTTTATAAAGTTACGCGGACGAAGTCGCGTGTAACAGCTAGTTGGCTATTATAGGTATTATCAAAGATTTAAATAGATAGATGCGCCCTTACTAGCGAAACTGTGTTGCAAATTACAATATACATTCACAGTTATACATTTTTATAGCAATGCGAGTCTTTTGTCTAAACACATTTTAAACACAGACAACATTTCGAACGAGTTTTTTTGATAGTAAAAGCAACAGAAACAATTTCTTCAAGCGACCGTCACTCACTGTAGCTGGCCGGCAACTGTAGTTGATTGAGCGCCTGCGCTCAACCCATTGTTAACAATTTTCGGTGTGTTTTAAATATGGCGCGGGGAGATTAGGGCGCATCTTTCGATTAGGACCTGCAAAGTACTAATAATTTTAGAAATAAATTAAAGAAATTTATGTTCGAGCACCAAAGAAGCGAGGAGCAACTACGGAATGACACCAGTGCCTTCTGAATATATTTTTTGTTTGATTTTTTTTTTCTCTTTGTATAAATATGTTTTTTTTTTTATTATATATTTATAGGTTATAATTTAATTTTTAACCGTTTTATTTTTGAATTGTTTTTTTTTTTTTTTTTGGAGCTTTTATGTATGTACAATGTTTTTTGTTAATAAGTGCGTAACCTCACCATCAGCTCTAACAAAAAGACCAGCGCTGGTTTCTACAACCTGCTTTATGCTGAGTTTGAGCCGGGTTGTGGTACGTTTAAGTTAAGTTTAAGTTTGTATATGTATTTGTCCTTTGTTGCAAATAAAATTTTATTCTATTCTATTCTATTCTATTCTGTTCTATTCTATTCTATTTAAATCTTTGGGTATTATGTATACTAATTCCCCCAATTTCTTCCGGGCGAAGCACGCGTCAATCTAGTAATGTCTACAAGTAAGGCTGACATGCACTCGGTGGCTACTGAAACTCAAGAACCAAAGTTCCACTTCTCTACTGGCTAATGATGAATTGGTTTAAAAAAAAAAACATTTTTCCTCGTACCCAACGTCCGGAGTGCCGTGTTGAAAAATGTTATGTAACGCTGAACAAAGCAACAGTAGTAGCCTTGGCAATGACTGAGCAAAGTCATGGCGACGAGTGTCGAAAGTGAATTCGATCTATAGATCAGTGATCTATGGATCATTGGCGTATCCGTCTCGGTTTGACATTGTGCGTTTATTTATTGCATTGTTTATCTTCTATTTTCGTGACACGAGAACCTGTAGCAGCTCGGTTAGGTACGAAAACGCTGGAAGTTTTGAATATAATCTTTGAAGTTTCCAATATAAAATTGCGAATCCTAATTGCGTTTCCTCTATAAGAAACCGCGTTATGAATCTATGGTAGGTAATAAAATTGTAGATGGAATACCATAACTTGGCCTATAGCTGACGCGGAGGTCGCCAAGAGGTTTAGTCGGTAGGTCTACCCCACTACCTTGTAAAAAAAGGTCGAAAATTGTATTAAAGTGACTCAATAATTATTGTAGGTATCTATTTATTCAATTAAAATATGTCAATGGCACTCTAAATCACGACAGAATTTTTAGGCAAATTCTCTATTTATCTATATTTAGTTATTATTATAATAATTAATCGTGACCGATCGGTCATCATAATAAATGTCATTCCATCATAAATGTCAAAATCTTAATCAGAACAATTTCCATCTTAAATGTGGCATCCATTAAATCCATCTTGTTCTGATAACAGTGCACAACAATTTTGACGAAGCTCCTTCTAGTTTGTACTTTATTCCGGAGGCGTAGCTACCGCTGTATAAATTGTACTGATATATGAGGTCCCAAGGGCTACACAAAGGCCTCGACATGTGTAAGCCAAAAACTTAAATTATTATCCACAATTTCATTCAAATTTAGAGTTTAGCGTACGTGGTTTTATTTAAGAACTAGCTGTTGCACGCGACTAAATCTGCGAAACTTTATAAAATATAACTTATGTTACTCGCTGATAATATATAGCTTTCTATACATACATAAGTGAAAGAATTTTTAAAATCGGCCAAACATACAAAAATACAAATCTGCTCCCTTTATAATATTAGTAGGTATAGATAGAAGTATAAGTAGAGTAAGAGTTTCAGTGCATTGCGTCTAAAAACATGCGAGCATTTTGTTTCTTTACTAAAAAAAAAATTTTCCCTAACTTTGGGTTTCAGTCAAAATTCGATACAGGGTCCATTTAGAGCAAGATACGACACTGCTTTACCCCGTGTATTGGTAGGTAGGACAAGATCCTTTTTTTTAACGTTGGGAAATCCTTTTGGACACCCGGCAGTGTAGGGGACACTGCGGTGTTATGCCGGACTTGTACCGGCTAAAACCCAACCACTTTCTAGCGCGGCCGCTGATGGACGGTTTTGCGGGGACATTGTGCCCCGCCAGGAGGGATACGCTCCCTGTTAGAACCTCGGCGTACCCGGATTTTGAGGTACGCAAGCCATCTCGGTGGACCTTACGTCGTCGGCGGACATAGGCCAGCCGCCTGCGTTCGAGCCTTCGCCGGCGGAGTAGGACAAGAACCTACAAATCCGCAGAGATGTGCCCAAAAATGTGAGCCAAAATTTAGGTACACGAACTACTTACTTAGGTAGATTGAATACTAACGTTTGAATTGCTAATTCGAATTCAACGCTCTCCGATTGGTCAAGCGTGAAGGACACATCAAACATGGCGCTCTCAAAATGGCGACTATTTTTTTCGCAAACAAAACAATTAAAATAGGTATTTTTATCGAGACCGGACGATATTTTAAATGCTTAATCGATTCTGGTTAGGTACGCCATTTTTTTTTAATCCGCATGTTGTATTTTTTGTATTCGACTAAAGGAAATACATTTGGAGTTTTTTTGGCTAGTTTAGGGATGCCGACATATATTGTTCTGGTGGTTTTTTTTTTATGTAAAGTTTGTTGATGAATTTTTAATAGGGTTTCTTTGATGCCAATCGTAAAGGTTTAGGTATTGAGTTTTTAATCCTATAATGATTATATTATGCCTCACCCGTGGAACGCTCTTCTCTCGTTTGAAATTGGCATTTCTTACCTTGTCAACTTGTCTTAAAACAATAAATATTCTTCAGCACTGAAGACATATAGCACCTTCGGCAAGACAATAGCATACTTAACTACACTTTTTGTAATTTTTGGTACAGGAGAGCCATTTAAAGTTTTTTTTTTGCATTCAATATATCGTATTTTTCTGCTTATATTTCTTTGAAACAGTTCTTTTTTTGCATCAAATAAGCCCCATACTCTTGTGAATATTTTTATAATTTAATAATATTTTTAAGACACTTCTGCATATTTAACTCATTTTACAAATTTTTGTAAGTTATGCCTTTGTCTTACCGAATATGTGATATAGGTATACGAGGGCGTAAAAATGTAAAATAAGAGTTGCCCGTTACAATAAAATGTAGGTAATTCCTTTCAGCGAATCGTTCAGCCATCCAGAAAAAAACACAGTAATATTTTTCAACGCGTACGAAGTCGCAGGTATCAGCTAGTGTACTTAATGTAAAATTTATAGGTACTACGTTCACAATTTAAATTGCCACAGAACACATTAAATAAAACGGAACGAGAACTTAAGACTTTTTTTATTTACATCGACTGTACAAAACACGACACACCTTTGCCTCGAAAAATGTTTAGAGAGAAAAAAAAAAAAAAAAAAACAACAACACGAGTTTTAAAACGAGAACATCCCACACTCGAACGTTCCAAACTCAAAATTTACATTCGACAAGAGCGTTTAGGTTATATTTTTATAAATGTATTTTCTTGAACGCGTTCTTTGGGATCAGACTTTTAATGTTTTATAAAGATTTTTATTAAAGATTTTAATAAAAATCTTTTATTTTTTTATTGAAGGTGGGTTTGCACTTGGGCAGCATCTAGCCGTTTAGCAAAGATGCCTATGATGGAGTGAGTTCAACCAGAAGATGCCTATTTACTCCAACTTTTGAAAAGATTTGGGTTATATGAGCTCCGAAATACAGACGCTGGCAGGGGAGTTCCAAAACTTGTCAGTGCGCATTATATAATACTAGCTGCTACACGCGGATTCGCCTGCGTAACTTTATAAAATATAGCCTATATTACTCGCTGATAATATAGCTTCCCAACAGTGAAAGAATTTTTCAAATCGGTCCACTAGTTTCAGAGCTGTTGTTTCAAACAAACAAACAAACAAATCTTTCCTCTTTATAATATTAGTAGGTATAGATTAATGGTTGCTTGGAAGGGAATTTATGATTCAATTTAAACAATTCAAATAGGAATTGTTTAAAGTACAATTCAAAGTAGGAATCCTACTAACATTATTATTTTATTTTATTATAAATGCGATTTTTTTTTCATTTGACACGCAGATATTACACTTTTTATCCTTAAAAAATGTTAGGTTCCCGAGTGATCGTCTAAAAATAGGAAAAATTGAGCGCAGCTGTCGCCGTGGCGGCGCCACCATCGTCACATCGATAAAGATGTCAAATATTTTTTCAGATCTGAATTCTACATATCCAAGAATTAAAATATACAATACACATATAATATACCAAAATTATTTGATACTTTAGCTATTGAGTAGTGTAATTAAATAGGTATTGGATGTAGATGATAGATAATATGTAGACAGCATCTAACTGTATGCCCCGATTTTGTTATCATCACTATGGAAGCAAATTTAAAGAAGTAGGTATATACCTACGTCAATAGTGCTTTAGAAACAGAAATATACCTACCTACCTTGTAATACCTAATATTCATGTAAATTAGTATAAAAAATAAACTCAAAAACTCACATTGCGTCCAATCGTAACACAACACATAAATAGCCCTCATATACCTACCTAACCTAAAAATCCTTAATAACCGGTGAACTTTAGTGGGAAAAAAAGTTACAACAATTTCAAAGTCAAAAAGTGGTCGGCAAACCACAAAGCCGTAACAGGATTCAAACCTTCGTCTCTACAAAAAAAAAAAAAAAATTAAAAAAAATCATCGATTCTCCCACTCCAACCCGACTCAATTTAAAATTGATTCGAATTTCAAAGGATCTCGCGTCTCGCTCGGTCGGTATGCGAGCAACAGAGACGGGGCGCGCGGGTCAATTTAAAAATGGAATGTGGTCCACCAAGAAGGCGGGCGCAATTTTTAAAGATGGCCGCCGCCGCTTAATGAAGCAAAATTGGATTCAATTGTTTCGTAGAAATGATATTCATCTTTTGAAATTTTCTACGTACTTAACTTATCTAAGTTTTTCCGTTGACTCTGTCCCCATTGATCATTTCATTTCGTTTCGCGATAACTTAATAACTTCGTGTGTTCTAGAATATCTCACAGTTCTCTAGAACTCATAGAATACTAGCCGACCCTACTAGCCTAGTTTATAATATGTACCTATAGGTAAAAATATTAGATAATATAGATTCAGATACCTTTTATAGGTATAAAACCAAATGACAAAAGGCAATAGCGCTGCGGACCATCAAGGTCCGCACCAAGATAAAAGAAAAGTGGAAATAATATAGAAATGTGTTTAGTTATTATTTTTTATTATCGAAAGATACACTAGTAAATATAATATACACTAGTAATAATAGTAAACTCCTTTTTTTACTACATATATACATATATGTAGTAAAAAAAAGGAGTTTACGTTGATGTGAAATAATCTGTAATAATCTTTTGCTTGAGATTTTCGAACTTACACCCGCTGCCTGCGTCCGGATTACCGCGATCACCGAATTAGCGAGACTCTACTGTAGGTACTTACATATAACGTTAGTCTTTATGCTTTAGGTAGGTAAAGTAAGGGAATGCTTGGTTATGGACCCCCAAATTAATGTTGACTAGCTGTCAAATGTGACGGATTTTATGTTAAATTTAGTAAATAGTGCTGTCAAACTCAAATTCTGACAGTAGCTAAGGTTATACACGGTTTATACACGGAGAATAGAGGTAAGGAGGCCCAACTCTATACATGAGAAAGTGTCCGTCGAATACGCTCAAATTGGCGGCGCTGTAGTAGCATTGGGATGTAACGCACTATAATAGTAAGTAGCATTTTATTTATGGTTATTTCATGAACTACGCATCCAACCAATCATATCAAACACTAATGCTACACTAGCGCCATTCTGGTCAATTTATGAACCACTATTTAATGCTTTTAGCTTGCCAATTTTTCAGTTTAACACCCATGTACTGTTGGTCCTGCTTTACCTCAACTCTCCATAGTACTATAGGTCGTCCCAGCAAAATCGAATAAATCTAGCTCGTACAATATTTGTCCAAAGGACTCTGTTGGAACACAGCCCAGCTTTAACAAAGAATAAACCGTAAGATTTTCAAAAATCACACCACCATTTGCTTTCAATTTCAAGGTCAGATCCAAACATTGATTAAATGGCACTGTCATAATATATTTTGACGCACAATGAGTTCGTCTTGATCGATCACCGCTACGGGTGTGATATCTTCAAATCGCTAGGGATTATATGATGAAGAAACTCAGATTCCAAGCGTACGAGTATTGTGTCTGTGGCATTGGTGCATTTTGGAAATGAACACTGGATTATAAAGTTTGGGAATCTTTCAGGGATGCAATCTATAATTACGTTACTAGCTGACCCGGCAAAAGTTGTTTTGTTATATAAAAAAATAGTTAACGAGCTATTCTTAAACCTACCGAATATACACAAAAAAATCATAAAAATCGGTCAAGCCGTTTCGGAGGAGGTTTCTGGTTAAGTACAAATACTGTGACACGAAAATTTTATACATAAGTAGGTATAGATACCTAAGATAAGGCGGTGGAAACCGGCATAGTACCCTGTGATCTGGGGTCAATAAGAATACAGACACGAAATCCTCTGCCTGTCGTATGAGGCGACTAAAAGGGGTTCCGATGATTGGCCTACTCGTAGCAACCCACGACGTATTCGGAAGAATGGTGCTTACAGGGACCGCGGGCAATACGGATGGAGGCACCACGGTTCCTGAAAGGGCGCAGCTGGCGACAAACGGGGGGGATTTTTTAGTGAGTAAAAATCTCACATAACCCGAAGCTCCTACCCGGGTACCTATGGAAGGTTTTTACCCCTCGTCGTAAAAAAAAAATAAAAAAAAAAAAAAAAGGTATAGATACCTATGTAATATCATAAAGAGGTTAAGGTATTGTATGTTTGTTTGAATGTAGGAGTAGAGGTCTTCAAAATATTCATCCATCAATAGATAGAATAGAATTTCAGGATAGCCATAGGCTAAATATTCCAATAGGGCACCAGCTATCTAAAATTAAAAATTCAGCGCTTGGCGAGTACCTAATATATAATGTCATTTTTTATTATAGAATAGAATAAGATTTTATTTATAGCAAAGGACATTTAAAACATACATAGGTAACATATAGAAAGACAAACACAATCGTCAAAACTTATAGTTAGTTTTTTGAAAATCCCACAGGAACCTAACATTTTTCCAGGATAAAAGGTATCCTAGGTGTTAATCCAGGTAATAACTATCCGTTCAGTAGTTTTTATGTTAGAGTAACAAACATACATCCTACCAAACATTCGTATTTATAATATTAGTATATTTTTATGTTAAGGTCGACATACAAGCTGACGATCCACTCTTGATGGTAAGTGTCTACCGTCGCCTATAACACAAGCAACGCCATAAGGATAAGGAAGGGAAAACCAATATAATGACACTTTCGTCAGTTTCTACCAAATAGTGTATAACAGTAAATTTAGAATATAATTGAAATTAAATTAAGGGTAATTTTCAGACCATTAGTTATTAAGTTAAGTTAAACGTGTTATGTCAACAACATATCAAAATGTTATTATTCAACAGAACGGCCCACATGTCCGTTTTTAACTTCGAACTGGTTAAATTAAATAAATCTTTTGCTTTTTACATAGACAATTTAACAAAGTCAATCCATTTTCACAAAAATAAATTTAGTTTTCAAAATGTAAAATACGTAGAGCAAGGAACTTATAATAATTCAAGTAGGTGTTTACTGTTTACAACAAAACGATTTAAGACAGGTATGAGAGGTGTTGAATAAGAGATTAGAATTATGAAGGGTTCGTCCAACTAGTTATCTAATCTAATCTAATCTAATCTGTCGAATGTGGAATTATACTATAATTGTTTTAAAATTCTGACCTATATCTACGGAAAAATAAAATGATCTGACGAAAGCGGAATCTGACAAATGTGTTCTAAAAATCCCAGACGGGCTGTCCAAATTAATGGCTGCGAAACGAAACGAAACCTACCATTACATAGGTATTTTCCAAAACCAGACCTTAGTCAATTTTGAAAAGTTCATTTACAAAGTTGACCCAACCAGGAATCTAACCCGGCGCCCCTGAGACGATATAGGGCAAGCACCCTTACCACTTATCCTGTATTAAGTACGAATGGTGTCGGAATTACAAAAATGTACCTATTGAAGGAACATTGCTATACTTAGTGTAAAAAACATCAACGCGCGATCAAACGCTTCTTGCTTAATAGATCGAATTGTAGTAAGAACTTTTAAAATGGCTTTGAAATTTATATGCTTATATATTAATTTTAATTTAAAAAAATTATTATCTACGTGTTTACTTATTATAAAATTAATATAAATCCTCTGTCTGTCTGTTTGAATGGATTTTGATGCAATTTTCACAAATGAAAAGAGCTATAACCGACGAAGGTTTCCATATGTATCTATCTATATCTATAATTATTTCCGTGAAACGCCGGGGGCGGGTCGCTAGTTATATTTATTAAGGTCTCGCTTGTACCGGCGAGTTATCATGTTTGATTTTTACCTATTGATTTCATTAGACAACTCGCTAACAATAATTTTGCTCGAACGATATTTGTTAAGGGAATTACTGAAATCAAGAAAGACTTTTACTTATTGCCTGAATATTGCAAAAAATGGCCTGATTTTGAACGATGTCCTTTATTTCATACTAGCTTTTGTTCACGATTTCGTCCACGTATGTATCTTTGTTAATTATAGCCTTCCTCGAGGATTAGGCTATCAAATGAAAAAATAATTTTTTAAAGCGACTGTTTCATTCTATAGTTTCAATGCGTTCAAAAACCTTATTATATTAGTAACTTTAAAATTATAATTATATATGTATATTAATATTATAAAGTGGTAAAATATGTACTAGGTATATGTTTTTGTTTGTATGCAGGAGGTTGGAAATCTTTAAAACAACTCATCCAATTTAACAACCTATATTTAAAAACCTATATGTAATATTTAACCCTATGTCAATACCTACTGAATACACACCTAATAAAGAATATTTATATGAATAAGAAGTCTTTTTTTGATACTGTAGATATACCTAGGAACCTATATCTTTAGTGCTTGTAGGTATCACCATTACCGCCATATACCTAGGTATATAGAAAGAGCTTTTCTCGGCGGATACTTTCTGACAGAATCTGCATTAGGTATACATGTAAGTATATAACTATCTATAGATACTGGCAGTATAAGTAGGTAGGTAATTGTTAAAAATTAACTATTTTAAGTTACGGAAAAAAATATGCAATAAATATAATATTTCCGTTTATTTTTTTATTTTCCAACTTAATTATATCAAAAATCTATTTAATAAATTGTGTAGGTATGTAATCCATCAAAAGAAATAATTTTCTTAGCTTGCTTAGCGAGTAGGTTGCCCGTTCAACCTATCCCTACTAAGGTAGGTATCCCCACTGGTAAGATAAGTGGAAAGAAATTCCACATATCCTTTCTTTCTTTCTTTCTTTCTTATATCTACCATTAAATTATATCTAGTTACCATCGAGTAGGTGACTTATAAAAAAGCTTAAAAAGGCGCTAGTTTTACTATTCTGTAAGGTTCTGTACATCTAAGATAGTGTTTTAAAATGCCTGGTTACTATAGTTCACCTTAACAGTAACCTACTCTATGTGTATCTACCTACCTTAGACCAAAAAATCTTATAAGAATATTACATCTAATCGAAACAACTTAAGGATAGCAAATACCTAAATTAAAAATTAAATAAAAACATACCAAAAAACCAATCTCGTATTACACCATAAACACTAAAACTCAAAAACACATAGATCCTTTTTTTTAAATAAGAACACAATCACTTTGATAGAGAAATTATTGTCTTTTCTATGACTGTCACTTTTGATAATGCAAAGATCACATGACCTGGCGCTTTTTTATGGACTGTGGTTTTCACTTTTTTTTTCGAATCGTCCGTCCTTATGGGCAAGGATCATACGCTCCTTGCAGCCGCCGCGTATCGAATAATGGAACCTGGATAGAAACCTTTTTGTCCCTTGCGTGGAGCAGACTGATTTTTTTTTCCGCCATTGTCTCTCGTCCAACCAGTATAACGGCCTACTCGAAAACGCCTGTGGGCGGAGCATCGAGCCGCACGCTTTGTATCCTTCCGTCACGCTCTAATCGTATATCGGAACGTATGCGAGAAAGAGATGGCTATATGTGCGCGCGTTGCGCTTCGACGATCTGGTTTGGAGTCTTTTTTTTTTCTCTTTTGGGACCCGGCAAAGGATATGCGTTTATACAGGTTGTTATAGCCCGCATTACAATATAACGACATGTTTTCTGAGTAGCACATGAATCGCTATAGGCGCTGTTAAGCGACTTTATCTGCGTTCAGGTCTATCTTAAATTACAATGGGAATGAAAATTATAACAATCAATCGATTAGGTACAGTCAGCAAGAAAAACAATCTATACTATACCTAAATGAAATTAAGAAAAATGCCTAGACGAAAAATTGGTTTGTTCTTGGAACTTATTTTTACTGTTTCCGAGGAATTATCTAAAAATAAAATAAGTAAGAAATTCAATACCTGACAAAAATATATGAGCAATGAATATAGAATAGGAGGTGCTTTAAGGCGCGAACGAAGTCGCAGATAAAAGCTAATTTAATAATAAGACTTTTGTTCTTGTCTATAAACCTGGGTATTCGTTACCTAGGCAATACCTACATCTAGGTGTATACTATACACAGTCCAAAATTCAATCGCGAATATTTCATCGACCGAATTTGACATACTCCAAATCCTTTTCAAGTATTTACTAAAGACTCAAGTATGTTCACACGCGTTGACTTAGTAACATCGTGAATTGGTTCGAAACTTTGGAGTGTATTTGAAAATAGCTGATCGGTGATGACTGGCGGCCATGTTGTGACGTCACGGTGACGCGACAAACGCCCGGACCAGTGAAAGCTCAATGTTGTCAGAATACTTTAAAAAGAATCAAATTATTCAAACACAAAATGGACGAGTGCTATTTTAGATGAGCACTAGATGTTCTAAACCTAAGTGTTTGAAATCACTCAGTCTAAGTATATATAATATCTTCTAAGTACAGTGGGGGTAGGAATACCTTCGTCAGTTTTCAAATTCATTCCTTTATTAAGTAGTAGACTCTAAGTACCTTTTGAAACTAAATCACTAAGCAGACAACTGCATATGAAAGTAAACTTACTAAATGTGATTACAAGGATCAATATGGTATACACCTCTGACCAACAATCTAGTTTCATATCAACATCAAAAAATTTTAATGGTCTGTCATTATGTAGTTCATGTCAAATATGAAGTTCTATTTAAATGTCACTGTGTGTCAGTGTCATATATTTTCTCTTGTATTTCTTGCGATCAATAATAATCGTATTTACTTAATTCGATAATGCCAAGGAATTTAAATATCCATCAAAGAGCTGCAATTAGTGCAGATCATGGAACTGGCTAAAATATTAGCGAAATATATTCAAGTCATAGGTACTTTAAGGTTCTGGATTGTGCTCTAGCCTTGTTGGTTCAATGCCAATGCGACTACAATTTGTGATTGATGCGTATGGCGCATATATATATTTTTGTTTATTTAAATAAATTTTACCATAATTAGTACAATTCATTTTATTTCTTTAAAAATCAATATAAAATAATAAATATGGACTTAAACTAAACACAACCTTTTCATACCGCGACTTTACCGAAGTATAATACTTAACACGGCTATTAAGCGCTAGACTTTCCATATAATAGGTAAGTAAAAATATTGTGTCTTTGATACCTAGTAGAAAGCAATGTAGGTATGTTATTGCCACCGTGCAGGTTGAGTAGGCTACAAGTTGGCAATACCAACAAATTAATTGCCAAAGCACATTTATTCTGATATTTCACTGCGGTCTTCTATTAATTCAAGTTGATCAAGTGGTACCTTCAAAGCCTCACAGAAAGAAACATTTTACAAGTATGAATTTAAATTCTAAGAAAGAACAGCATTATTAAAAATTAGTTAATCCATCGAGTAAGCTAAATGAATGAATCAACAAATAAGATCCATAATACAGATACCTAGAATCATTTTCATGCTACAAATCAATAATTAAGAGAGAAACAATCCAATTCAAAATGACAAATAAGAAAAATATAGCCCTTTTAAATGCTCCGATTCTATCAGAATAAAATGTCAATGTCACACTGCCTTGTGAAATATTTCATTTATAAAAACGCAAAACACAAAGAAATTGGCGGTGTATTTCATAGTAACTTTTATTTAATCTGTGGTATTGCCACCATTTTTTTTAAATTGGCATATTGGTAACTCTTACGAAGACACATAGACAGGCGACTTTGAGTCTATGTGCCAGGCTATGCAGCTTATTTCCTAAAAACGTATACTAGCGCCAATAAGCCTCCTAGCTCTGCGTTCCACCGAGTCGAGTGCGGC
Source organism: Synanthedon myopaeformis (assembly GCA_944738685.1). Taxonomy (NCBI): domain Eukaryota; kingdom Metazoa; phylum Arthropoda; class Insecta; order Lepidoptera; family Sesiidae; genus Synanthedon; species Synanthedon myopaeformis. The sequence continues at coordinate 2,833,588 of OX122943.1, forward strand.
AAGTTGGTATTTGGCTGAGCTATACCAAAGATGGGAGCAATACTCCATGCAAGATCGGACTTGCGCTTTATAAAAGATAGTCTAAGTATACTATTTGACAGGCAATTTCGTGTATAGTGTACAGGCAACCGACATATTCATTGCTGTTCTTTTGCTAGACGTTTAGATTTCTATATTTAGATGAGCAATTATTTTTAAATGACAACATTATACCTATACTCTTAGATAACCTAAGTACCTATGTCCTTATTTCTGTATACCTGACGGCGTGTATTATGCTAATAATGATAATAGTATTATGATGGATTCAGACGTTCTATATATAGCTAGAAAACGCGAAAACTGTAAAAGAAATACGCTCGCTCGCTCGCTTGTGCTTACTTTCAACCACTTGTCACGGTGACTATCAAAGATGGCGGACGTGTCATCGTATATCAGCAATTCGTATTGTAATCAACTTTTACCGAGTAATGAGAATGTTTCTTTTAAAAAAATACAAATAACCAACACAACTTGTAAATCACGACGCTTTAAATACTTAGGTAGATAATTAAAAAACAGTATAAACTTGCAAACGATACTTAATTTTCAAGCACAGTAGGTACAAATCCATACTAATATTATATTTAAATGTGAAAGTATCTCTGTCTGTCTGTTACCTTTCACGCCTTAGTTAAGCTATAGTTAGTAGTTATAACTTAACCGATCATCATGAAATTTTGCATAAACGTTGTCAGGGGTAGGTATACGAGAAAAGACTGTTGGAATGTTTCATTGAGAAAAATTTACAATACCGTGGAATCATCTAAATACTAAAACTATTGACAAAAATTTATGAGTAGGTTATAAAGATTTAATAAATGTTTTTACACCAAAGAAAACGGGTCGCGGACGAACTCGCGAGCAAAATCTAGTGCAAATATAACTGACGTAGTAATACCAAAATATAAACATAACACTACTTCTAACGGACGCGTTAAAAGATCTCTCTTAAACAATTTGTCGATTCTCTATGTCAGACAATGATCGACATGATGTCAATAAATTGGCAAAAATGTGATAATAAATACTTTAGGCAAACAGAGTTTTCGAAAATTGTTTACACTGAACTAGCGACCCGCCACTGGCTTCGCATCGCAGCGGATGCCATTTTTTCTACAACTTATTTCAAATTCAAATTCATTTATTTGCAGGCAACTGGATCCATATTTTACATTTTTATAAATTAGTTATACCTACTAGACAGTTCCTTTTCTACTTCAATACCTAATTACATAAAATAAAAGCAAATTGTTTATATATATACTATATATACTAACAGTAATAAGATATAATATTATATACCCACAAAAAATACTCTCCATCAGTGAAAACCGTATATATTTAAAATCCTGGATTTGGTGTATTGAAGGTCGGTTATCATCTGGTATTTTGGCCATAGGTTTTTTTTTTATATATATTACTAGCTGGTGCCAGCGACTTTGTCCGCGTTGAAAAATAGAATAAGTATATGAGTAATAACGCCTGACATCGTTATCACTGCGACGAACGGTGGCGTCTAATTCTTTATACTTTTAGACGATCATTCGGCGGGAACAGTACTTTTTTTTCTAGATGAAAAGTACCCTATGTCCTTTCTTGTATACCTGACAACGTGTGCGTGTAATATGCAAAATTTCATGATGATCGATTGAGTAGTTGAGGCGTGAAAAGGTAACAGACAGACAGAGTTACTTTCACATTTATATATATTAGTATGGATTTGGCAGGCAGGCTGACGGTCCACTTGATGGAAGGTGAGGTGATTACCGTCTCCTAAAGAAGTGTCTTAAGTGTACAAGTGCTCTACTGCCACACGCGGAGATTCTTGAGCCAGGGAGTAGGTAGGTATATACGTCGTATAGGTACCTTTTTTTAACGTTGGGATATCCTCTTGGATACCAGGCAGTGTAGGGGACACTGCGGGATTCCTACCGGCTAAAACGCAACGACTTTGTAGCGCGGCCATTGATGGACGGGTTCGCGGGGACGTTATGACACGACTTCAGTGCCACGCCACGGCTATCCAGCGCGGGGAGGGGTACGCTCCCTGTCAGAACCTTGGCGTACCCGAGAGTGGAGGTACGACGGCCATCTCGGGGGACCTTACGACGGGAGGCAGTCTCCCCCAAGACCAACGCCCGAGATCTACTCGTACGTCGTCTACCTGCCTTGCGTCTGCCCTGTATTTTCCCCTGCATTATTATAGCTGCAGCAGAATCAGATCATACTTCTGCCCAGCATGGCCCAAAGTAATCCAGTTTTGTGACTTTATAATTAGAGTTATGAAACAGTGATGAAAAATTAATTTTTCGTTAACTGATTATATGAAAAACTATCTACCTACATGGACCGAAGGGAAAACGTTCTACTGTCGAAACTTTAGGTTAGCTCTACACATGTAATTTAAAAAAAATTCTAAATTAAAAAAAAAAACACTTAAGGATTTTATATAAAAAATAATAATATTACAAGCCATTAACACGTTTAAGGCGAATTGTTTAAAAAAATGGTCTCCTACCTGACGAGTCCGGTCAGAAGATTTATACCGCCTCAAAATTTTGGCATTTTTAATCATCTAATATTATAAATGTGAAAGTAACTGTCTGTCTTTCTGTTACCTTTTCATACCTTAATTAACTACTCGTGAAATTTTACATACAAGAAGGTCAGGGATACAAGAAAGGACATAGGACAAGCCTATACCTTTCATCTAGAAAAAAGTATTACTGTTTTGAAAGGATCATCTAAAATAAAAAAAATAAAAAAACTAACGCCTGGGCCAAAGCGTTATAGTATCAATTAGAGATCAAGTTTAGTGTCATATTGCTTATAAAAAAATTATTTATCAACGCGGACGAAGTCGCGGACACCAGCTAGTATAGCTATAATAATAAAATAAAGTCTGTCTACCTTTGTCTGTTTCACCGTTAACTTTTTTTTAAACCAGCCAACAGACTTTTTACGGTTTTCACTAATGGACAGAGCCATAAGCGAGTAAACAGATTGACACCTACTTATTATTATTTTATTTTATATTATTTTATTAGGGAAAACAAACAATAATTGCAACATATACCTATAGAAAATTAGAAAAAGACAAACATAAAGATATCTAATGCTTATAATATATAAGTAAGTGCAATCAACAACAATTTCAACGAATTAGTAAACAAATTTTATGCAGAGAAAAACTTAATACACATAGCTACCTTACCTATATAAAAAAATATACCAAAAAAACAAAAACAAAACAATCTCATAAAACTAAAACATTAACATAATAATATTAAGTACTAGCTGGTGCCCGCGACTTCGTCCGCGTTGAACGATGAAAGGTACCCTATGTCTTTTCTGATGTCCAAGACAACGTGTATGCAAAATTTCATGGTGATCGGTTCAGTAGTTTTTGCATGAAAGAGTTACAAACATCCATACATCCATCCATACATACATCCAAACATACTTTCGCATTTATAATATTAGTACGGATTTCTATATTCGTGTGGGGGTTAGTCCAAATAGTACTTAATTGTACTATAGTTCTACTATAGAACTGTTTAAACAAAAAAAAATTCTCTAGGTACTGCACAGTATGACAGATTGGACTCTAATAATTTTACTAACCCTTCGTGTGAGTTAGTTCAAAATAGAAATTTCACAAAATGAAATTCACTGTGCGTCTGTCTGTTTCTTCGCTTAGATACTCCTACACTACCCAACGGATTTTGATACGGTTTTCACTAATGCAAAGAGCGATAAACGACGAAAGTTTGTGTTGGTAAGAATATAATTTGCAGAAAAAATTGCATCCGTGCGAAGAGGGACGACAGGTCGCTATACCTACCTACTTACTTACGAGTAGGTACATTACAAATTACCTAGGGATTAGTTATAGAAAAGTTTAAATACAATATATTATGCTAAGTAGGTACGGTACACAAATTATAATAACGTATACCTATAATATGTATAAAAGTACCTACCTATATTTTTGACAAGCGATGCTCTTGAATTTCTAAAAATTTTCTGAAAATACATAAGTTAACAAACTGCAAAAAACCTTAAAATTTTCCGCCGCCATATTGCCTTGTAATTTTCTGTAGGTCCTCAATTACAAAATTCCTTACCCTACACAGTACCATTGTAATTTGAACCTTAACGCACTGGAACAATGTTGCAAATACCTCTTGCGGTGGCGCAAAGTTCAGACGTTTCTGTTTTTGAATTCGGAACGTATCGATTGACAGCGAGCCGGCCAATCAGAGGCCGTCTCGAAATCGAGCAGGCCGCGGGGGTTGCGTTCCCTTTCGTTCGGAATACACATTTAATTTATTACATTGTTGGTGCGGGGCATTAATCTTTCTTTTATTAATGGTGCCCGGCGCTGTTTCATTTTAATGAATCCCCCCTGCTCTTGGCCCCGACGCGTTTTCGGCGGCCATCTTGCTTTTCGTATTGATTTCCTTGAAGGTATTTTTGGTTTTTCTCAACAAATATACCTACTTACGCCTATTTGAATCGCTTTATATCAGTATCTATACGAATAGTATAAAGAGAAAAGATTTGTATTTTTGTATTTTAGTTTCAAATAAAGAATAATCTCAAAAACTACTGAACCGTTTTTAAAAATTCTTTCACCTATAGAAAGCTACATTTTCAGCGAGTAACTTAGGTTATACTTTATTAAGTTACGCGGACGACGTCGCATGCAACAGCTAGTGTTTACTAATATTATAACGACATATTTATTTTTTATTTTTGTTTGTAATGAATAACTATCAAGTTAATACTAAGTTACGGTCGTAAGACGGGCTGACGGTCCACTAAACTTGATGGTGGGTGGCTACCGTCGCCAATAACATAAGCAAAGATATACAGCTTCTGCTGATGTATACACTGCCGACCACTCATAGTAAGATTAAGGATGAGGTAAGTATTAGAGAAGGAATGAAACCGTTGAAAAAATATTTTTTTTAATGTTAAGGTTGACATAGACAGGCTGACGGTCCACTGCTGTACCTAGATATACCTACATAGTAAAGATTATGAATGACGTAATTATTATTATTATAATTATATAAGCATTATATAATATAATAACATATTATAGTAGACAATATGCAATCCCCTTCAAGGATAATACAATAATATAACCAACTATAGTATAACTTTATATAACATATTATTATAATTATATAAGTACCTATTATATAATATAATAACTATATTATTATTGTTATCCTTTTATTTATTTCATTTCTTAATATTAATTTTTTTACAATATAAATTAAAAAAAAAAAAACAATAAATATTATAAAAAACTTAAATCTAGAGTTCCGCAAGTAGCGGGGCAAGGCCCAAGCTACCGGTGGTTAGGGCTGCAGAGTGAGGAACCTCCTAACAATTCGTGCCGTGTCAAGAAGTACTGCCTTCTGTATCTGACCCTTGATCCATCCATCTAGCGAGAGACTCTTAAGATCTTCGCTATAAGGCCGATATGACTTATCGGGACGATGATTGTCGAATCGACATTCCACATGGCGGTCACCTCGTGAGCCAAGTCTATGTACTTGGTGAGTTTGTCTTTCTTTATTTAAGAATTTATATATATATATATATATATATATATATATATATATATATATAATAATAATTATTATTATTATTATTATTATAATGACGTAGTCAATCTATATACCTATGGCGATTGTTTCTATACTATCATGCGTAAAAAAATGTGCATCACCTTGTACAACTCTAACAAAATTATATCAATGATCGTTGATAGGCTAGATCTAGATTGTTTATATATCCGAGATTGTTGTAATAGACATGTTGGTGGTGGTTTTTAGGCATTTATTTACTATTTTTTTTCTTTTCTTTCATCGTGTATTATATCTTATTGCTGTTAGAGCCTCTTTCGCCAACTTAGTTACTTTTAAAAATAATTTTATATTTTATTAAATTAATATGCACTCGGTTTACTGCATCCTTCGATAGATGAATTTTTTTTATTATTTTCTTTTTTAATGTTTGGGACTTTTACCGTACAAACAAAGGTTAATTTTAAGCTCCATCATTACAGGTGACCGGTGACTTTAAATGGCGGTTAGCCTACTTGACACTTTACTCAAAGATGGTGAAAGAGGCCCTAAGTTTATAAAGTTTTCAGGGACTTTATTTTATAATATGTAACTTCTATAGCGACCCGCCCCCGTCTTTGCCGGATGCTTTTGTTTTATACTAATCATAGGCACTGTATACGAGATCGTTCCTAGTTTATCGCTATTTCAAACAGTGAAAACCGTATCAGAATCCTTTGAGTAGTTTCTAAGAAGTTAGCCGAGAAACAGACAGAGGTGAATAGCGACTTCAATTATTATTTAATACTAGCTGGTGCCCGCGACTTCGTCCGCGTTGAAAAATTAAAATAAATGTGAGCGTAACGCTTGACCCCTTGTGTTGCTATAACACTTTGGCCAGGCGTTAGTTTTTTATTTTATTTTAGAATTTATCGCTCTTTCCACTAGTGAATACTGTATCAAAATCCCTTAAGTAGTTTCTTAGAAGTTAGCCGAGAAACGGACAACGACTTTATTTTCTAACTAGCTGAACCATTGCACGCTTCGCTGTGTGACCTATGGCTCAGTCTTATATTAACTGTGTTGCCATAACAACGGCTAACTTCCACTTTAAATGTGACAGCGGTTCTAGTTGGCGAGTTAGTTCTCCAAGCTTACGGCAGATGGCAGATTATATTATTACGCGAAAATTAGATATGATCAATCCATGAAGTGGATTGCATATTATGTAAAAATTTCAAGTCAATCTGTCTTCTAGTTTTCGAGTTTTTGAGTAATACACAAACCAACACAACATATGTACAGATTTAGCTAAAGATTTGGATTCGTGTTTTGGCATTTTGTCTATAGAACGATTGGTTTACCGTTGCAAACGTATACAAAACGCTTCAACAGCATGAGTGCTCGCTTTAGCCCTAGAGGCGCTTTCACTAAAAATTGTGATAAGTCATCACAACAATGATAGGCCGTCCGAATTTAGAAGTACGGCCAATGAACCTTTGAAGCTACGAGCCAAAGGATTACAATGGTTGCAAATGTCTTAATTGCTTCGATGTTTGTCAATGCTGCGATGTTATGCTGTGTGCAGGTCACAACAGTTGCGTGACTATTAATTTTTTTTAAATTATCGTATACGGAAAAAATAAAAAATTGGACGCCACCGTTGTGGCGACAGTCGCCATTGTCGTCAGAGCGATAAGTGTGTCGAGCGTTAATATAGGTATTATATTATTCATTTTTCAACGCGGACGAAGTTGCAAGCACCGGCTAATTCATACTAAGTAATATTATAAATGTGAAGGTAACTCTGTCTGTCTGTCTGTCTGTTACCTTTTCACGTATTAATCACCCGACCGATAATCATGAAATTTTGCATACACGTTGTCATTTATCCAGGAAACAATTACAGTTCCTGAGGGATCATTTAATATAAAATTAAAATAAAAAACTAAAGCCTGGCAAAAGTGTAATTATAGCAATGTATATGTGAGGTGTTATATTGCTTATACTTTTAGCTTAAAACACCTTAGTATCGGAAATCCGAACCCTAACACACTGTATATATTTATTTTTCAACGCGTGCGAAGATGCAAGGCAAGGCATCATCATCTAATCTGTACTAATCTGTACTAATCTGTACTAATCTGTACTAATCTGTACTAATCTGTACTAATCTGTACTAATCTGTACTAATCTGTACTAATCTGTACTAATCTGTACTAATCTGTACTAATCTGTACTAATCTGTACTAATCTATACTCATCTATACTAATCTGTACTAATCTGTACTAATCTGTACTAATCTGTACTAATCTGTACTAATCTGTACTCATCTGTACTAATCTGTACTAATCTGTACTAATCTGTACTAATCTGTACTAATCTGTACTCATCTGTACTAATCTGTACTAATCCGTACTAATCTATACTCATCTATACTAATCTGTACTAATCTGTACTAATCTGTACTAATCTGTACTAATCTGTACTAATCTGTACTAATCTGTACTCATCTGTACTAATCTGTACTAATCTGTACTAATCTGTACTAATCTGTACTAATCTTTACTAATCTGTACTAATCTGTACTAATCTGTACTAATCTGTACTAATCTGTACTAATCTGTACTAATCTGTACTAATCTGTACTAATCTGTACTAATCTGTACTAATCTGTACTAATCTGTACTCATCTGTACTAATCTGTACTAATCCGTACTAATATTATAAATGCGAAAGTACGTTCGGATGTTTGGATGTTTGTAACTCTTTCACGCAAAAACTAGTGAACCGATCACCATGAAATTTTGCATACACGTTGTCTCTGGGACACCAGAATGGACATTGGTTACCTTTCATCGTTCAACGCGGACGAAGTCGCGGGCACCAGCTAGTATTTTTATATTTTTGTTATATTATATTTTACCTATTGACAATGAAAACATTAGCACCTAAATAAATACTGATTTTAGAATACCTTATCCGCCTTATACTGTAACACAGCCTTATCCGAAGCAAACTCAAGTGAATGCTTTATGTGCGCGTCGAGTTTATATTAAATAAATTCTTTTATTTATCTTCCAACTTTGTTTGTACATTATGTAACTTCGCTATTATTATGTATTTTAAGCTATAATAGTAACTTCCTGCTTGAATACGAATCCGGCGCATTATTGTAGAATGTATTTATATGATTAATAGTCGTACAGCGAGCCTTAACGTCTCAATTCCCTCTGGAGTTGTGTATCATTAATTTTGTTATTGTTGTATTAAAATCGATTCAGCTTTACTTTGGGGTGTGCACGGAGGGACGCCTGTGGCTGTCGCGTAGCGTTGTGTTACAATTTTAACTATTGGTTCGCCCAGGTTTTGATTGTGTGATTAAAATTGCGGAAGGCATTAGCTTTTATTAATGCCTTCCGCAGTTAATATACTAATATTATAAAGAGGAGAGATTTATAATAAAGGCTCCGAAACTAGTGGACCGATTTGAAAAATTCTTTCACTGTTTTGAAGCTATATTATCAGCGAGTAAAATAGGCTTTATTTTATAAAGTTACGCGGGCGAAGCCGCGTGCAACAGCTAGTTTATAATAACATGCGCAAATAGTAATGTCAGGGCACAGTGCGTTTGGGACTTGATATTATGACACGACTTCGGTGCCCCGCCACGGCTGTCGTATCGTGTCATAACGCCCCCGCGACCCCACTCATCTACGGCCGCGCTAGAAAATCCCTACTTACTTACTTTCCTGGCTTGACAAGGAATGTTTGCTGGTGGTGATAGAGCCATTAGAAGAACTACTAAATCCACATCTTCCCCAATAACAGCATTTTACAGTTAACTCTCTGCTAACTTAAACAGCCTGTATAGCTCCTAAAGTATTGATCGTAGACTAAAAATGAATATTTAAATGAATATAAATTTGTAGAAAATTTTATGTAGAAACCTTTGTCAGAAGTAATCATAATGCTATTCGTAGAGATATTCGCGATATGAGCAAAAACCTGGAAAAAGCTACCTTCAAGGATTTTTAGTATGTTCATCTGGATACCGTAATGTATAATTTGTACGAATTTTCAAAACTACAAGAATTATTTCCCCCGATTTTATTAATTTGACTGGGCTACTTGTCTTTAGCACATTTTGGTTTTAGAACGACGATATAAAAATATGACTTACACTGTTAAGTGTAGATTATTGAGTCGTACGAGTATAATTACATTATAATTACCATTATAATTACATACATGCCACGCATATTATTGTTAAAATATTCGACAAAGGCAACAGATGATATCGTACAATGGCCATAACGACACAAAAGTCACTGTAAGGCCGTCAAAGGAGGGCGAACATTGGGAAAAATCCATAATATCTCCAATTTGGAACATGTTCGAAAAAAGGGACCTACAATCGGGTATGATAAAAAAAAATTAAAAAAAAAATCCATCCAAGTATTAATCAAAGAGAACACTGGCCGCATGATGACTTGTGGAAAAGTCGCGTATACGAAAAAAATAAAGATTCTCTTTGAAATTCGACTGCGCGGCTGTCACTCGAGTGTAGGACGACCTGTCAAGTCTGAACCGCGCGTGAGTCACTCAAGGATACGCCTCAATGACTCAATAACTCATTGATTTCTCCGAATATTTGAGTTATACACTACTCTAACTTAAATAAAATCTAAAAATCTTTAAAGATTTTATTTTATTATAATCAATACTTAATTAATATTATAAATGTGAAAGTAAATTTGTCTGTCTGTCAGTTACATTTTCACGCCTTAACAACTCAACCGATCATCATTAAGTTTTATTGAATTTTACATACACGCTGTCAAATTTTCCTGTATCCCTGATACAGGAAAGGACCAACCTCTCATCCATAAAAAGTATCTACCGTTCCCGACGGATCATCTAAAAATAAGAATCTAGCGCCTGGAAAACGCATAATAGCTATGAATATTTTAGGTGTTATATTGCTTATTCTATTTTATCGGAATTATTTTTTTATTTTTCAACGCAAGCGCTACTAGCTAGTTTACTATAGTTAGATATCTCAATTTCTAATATTAATGATGTTCTCATTTCTCTCAGAAGAATCTTTAATCTTCACTGTGATGCAAATACTAATAAATCAAAAGATTGTTTATTTGAGTCAAATCCCTAACGAGGCGAGGACGAGTAATTTGAGTCACTTCGCTCGAGGCAACGTATCAAGTAACACTGGCCACATACAAACTCATTATTCTAGACGCGCCGCTTTCAAAAACGTGTCCTTTTCAAAATTCGAAAGATAATCGACTTTAATTTTAAAACTTTTTTTCTGTCTCTCCCTCTCTCTCATAGTCATACGAAAACTTTTCAACTTATAATTTTGATCGGAAATTTAATGCATAAATTATAGACTATGTTCCAGTTTATAAACTTGAATGAGGTTTCTTTTGAGGCTCTTTTACATCGATAAATTGACGAGTCAACTTTTCTATATTTATACATCAATAGTTTGTGCCGCGACTTCGTCTGGGTTAAAAAAGAAAACATATGAGTAATATAACGCCTGACATCTTCTTTATCGCAATGACGACGGTGGCGCCATTTTTATATTTTTAGACAATCCTTCGGGGACCAATAACTTTTTCAGGATAAAAAGTATCTTATACTCGTACGTTAATCCAGGTAATAAACTATCTGTGTGCCAAATTTCATTCAAATCTGTTAAGTAGTTTTTACGCGAAAGATTAACAAAACATCCATACATTCACACAAATTTTCGCGTTTATAATTTTTTTATGTCTATCTCACCCAAACGGATTTTGATACGGTTTTATCTAATGAAAACAGTAATAAACAATGAAGGTTTGTGTATACTTTTGTACTATGTACTTGTACTTTTGTACGAGACGGTTTTGCAGAGAATGAATAAAAAACTTGAAATTTTGAAAACCATAAAAAGTCAGAAAACTGGAATACCTACTATGGTCATAGTAATTATCATGCGCTACGAGAAGTAGTTACCTACACGTTACGTTTAGGACCAAGTTAACCGAGTGACCATTTTTACCAACGAAAAAGGTTGCCAACTTGGGAGAACAAAATAAAAAATGACGTACAATAATTGGAGGGATTCCCCTCTCACCCTTGTAAAGCATCGTAACGTATTACAAGCCTTACGTTAGCCTACGTATTGACTAAATTCGATACAGGGCCCACGTAGGGCAAGCCACGCCACTGGAGTAGTCTCTAGCCATACGCTTTATCATACGTTTAGGCAGAAGGACCTTTAAGGTTTTATGTATTTTTTAAACCTACAAAAGTTTAGACTCTAACATACCTAGTAGTTTTTTTTTTTTTAACAAAAATCTTTACCTTCTACATGGGCTTCGCCACAGACTGGTGGAACATTCTGGACCAAATTCAATACAGAACCCATCTAGGACAAGTTGCGTCACTGACACAAAGCAGTCTCTAGCTAAACATACACTTATAGGTTACTAACGTTTAGGTGGAAGGACCTTGAGGTTTTCATGTATTTTTTGAACCTACTCAGTTGATGTTTAATTAAAATTCGTGGCGGCATTCCCATATGTGTACAGAGTACACCCCTAAGATCAATCCGCACACCCCCTGCGTTCGTTTTAATATTCGGCCGACAGTATCATTTGTCATGTGACTCAGCTATTCATATTCATAATAAGTAATATATAAGTGTTTCAAGACTTACGATATTGAACTATTCAAAATTGTGTGTCCATTGTAGAACTAGGCGGACAAAGTGTCCTAGTATCTATACTAATATTATACTTAAAGAGAGAATATTTGTATTTTTGTATGTTTGTAATGAATAAACTCAAAAAATAGTGGACCGATTATAAAAATTATTTCACCTATAGAAAGCTACGTTATCAGCGAGTAAAGTAGACTGTATATTATAAAATTACGAGGGCGAAGTCGCGTGCAACAGCTAATATATTATAAAGAGGGTAAAGTTTGTTTGTCTTTATGTAAGAGGAACATCTTGGAAACAACTATGTGAAAGATTTTTGTAAATGGATTTTTCATACTTAATATTTAAAAAGTTAAAGAAAGTATGTCTGTCTATCTGTCTGTTAAAAATAGCTATGAAAACAAACAACATTAATGTATTTTTCATTCAATTTTTTTTTCATTCGGAAAATAAAGGATCTAATTAACTCCTGGCAAAATTAATGTAATATCAATAAAAATTTTAATATTGCTTATTTATTATTTTAATTTTGAAAGCGGACGAAGTCGCGTGCACCATCTAGTAAAATTATAGGTATATTCAGACTGTGTATACTAAGATACAGTCACATTTGATTCTTGTACCTAAATCCAACTATACCTAAACCAACTTCCGTTATCCGTATATATATATATTTCGGGGGCTAGGGGACGCAACCCTTATTTATTAGGGGTATACCATTACATAATATAAGGGGTGGTGCATAGAAGTTTTAATACACCAAACGTTGGGGTGACTCGTAAACAAATTCATAGCTTTATACGTTTCAAAATATATCTATATCTAAACATTTAATAAAACTAGCCTTTGAAAGACAGAAAGGAAAGAAATTTTATTCAGTTCGAAACACAAATAGCATAACTATACTTGCTTACTTTTGCACACGACTTCGCCTGCATGATTTTATAAACTCGCTGGTAATGTAACTTTCTGTGGGTGAAAGAATTTTTAAAATCGATCCACTAGTTTTTGAGATTCATTATTAATTGCCAGCAAAAAAAATCGCAGAATTTCGTCTATACTAATATTATAAAGAGAGAGGAATTATATTTTTTGTTTGTAATGAATAAAATCAAAAACTTGCGGACCGATTTCAAAAATTTCGGACCAAGTCGCGTGCAACAGTTTGTTCGAAATAAAACAAGAATATTTATGTATTAACGGTAATAATTTGTGAGGAATTTTTAAATTGACAAAATTTTAAAGGATTCACATAGGCAAATGACATTGACGTTTGACCTTTGACGCTTATCGCCCTCTACCGTAATAACAGTTCAAACTAATTCCGCACGAAAAACACAAACATAGTCCACACCTCAACGCAGTCACTGAGACACTTGAGCTCCATACATTTAGGCCTGACAATTGTGTTTTTTTTAATTTACCATTAAAATATTTAAAAAAAAAAACTTATTAATCGGTGCAGGAAAATAAGCCGTTTTCGAAACAATTTTCAATATAAGTCAAATTTCTCTTATTTATTGTGGGGTTTTTAACTTTTATTGTGGGGTTTCTATTACTTCTATGGAAATTCTAAACAATACAATTTGTTCTTCACATGTTTAAATATAACATATATTTTTTTCAAACCAATTGCGTTGACACTTCCTTTATTAAACAATGCAAATTTTTAGAATTTAGCCTTTGTTTACCTTTTAATAATAAAAACATTGGAACATGGTGAGGCCATAGCAACGACTCGTTACCAAGGTGAGATGTCAAATGTTATACACATCATATGAGACTACTGTCAAGGTTCGTTTACTTTTTTTTTTATTGGTTTTCATTACGTAAGCGTCTGCTATTTATGTCATCTGAAATTAATTCATTAAGGCAGAAAGTATAGAACAAAGTACTCTGTGACGTTACAATATTAAAGTAGAAGTAGAGGTACTCTGTGGCATGATTTATTAAAAAGGTAATCTGTTTGACAGTTTAACGAACGCGTCCGAGAGGAGAGGTGGTTGTCGTATGTTCGCGCATCTTATAGTTTGAATTGTAGTTAGGATATTATCGGTGGGACATTAAAAGTATTGGTTTTAATTAATTTACCCGAATTAGAGAGTGATAACAGTTAGAAACTATTGATACTGTACTCACCGGTCTCGGTGTCAACGGTGTAAGAGAGACCAGCCCACGGATCATCCTATAGAGAAAAAAGTCATGATAATGATACTAAAATATTATGTAAATGCTAAATTAAGTACATTCGCAGCATTTATTTATTTATTATAGCCTTTATTTAACAACTTTGAAATTTTTATATCAGTTCATATATTATTATTATGTAAGTAAGTATTAGAGTTTATTATATTATATGTACAATGAAATATTATACAGTTCTGATACAGTTTTTTAAAGATTGTCTTGCTTTTCAGCATAGGCCTCCCTTAGAGCATTGTGGAACAATTTGCGATCACGAGCTTTTACCATTTGCTACCTTTTTATACTGTTTCTGACACCAGTCCGTTACATTTGTCTTTCTGACTTCCTATCATGGTGTCTCCAGCCCAACTCCATTTTAGTTTTTAAATTCGCAGCATTATTAACATATGCAATTATTATTTTTTATGTAAATGGCGTCAGACAGGGTGACGGTCCACTTGGTGGTAGGTGGCTTACAGTCACCACTGGTTTCGCATTTCACTTGTATAGTGATAGTTGCAGGGCACAGTACAATTTGAAGACGTTTGGGCAGCACGTCTGGCGGCAGTGACCACCGTGAAATAACAGCACGTAAGCAGTTGTGTTTCGGTGAGTGAGTAAGGGATGCCAGAGCCTATTTCCCTATTCCTAATCCAACTGTATCCCTTTTCCTTAATCCTACTTTAGTTGGAAGCGCACTTGCAGCAACTGTGGCGTTGCTTGTATTATAGACGACAGTATATAGGCTATACTGCCTATATATGTGCATGCAATATAGGCAGCACAGACAGTATAGACATCAAGGGGACCGACAGCCTGTCTGCCGGCCTTAACATTAAAAAAAAAACACTTCATCGCGAAACTAACATATGACCTCTTCAAGCATCTTCGCATCGCGTTGTGTTTCGATGTGACAAAAATTTCGCTCTCAATTTTTAAATAATAAAAAAACATACCTCCTTAACTTCGGTGTCGAGGAGAGTCTTCTTGACTTCTTCAATCTTCTCGCTCTCGGCTTTCTTCTCGATTTTCTCGTCGGTTGTTTTCGACCCTTTGTCCGCTTTAATTTCAGCGTCATCCACTTTCGTGGCTTGCGGACCGTCCTGAAATTTTTCAAAGATACTTTATGATGGTCATAATTTTCACAGAAGCCTAGTATTGATCGGCCAGTCAAGTTCTTGTCGAAACGTGAGCCAATCTTACGTTAGCAATTATCCGTATTTTCAAAAGAACCAACTAACAAATCGATATTAGTTACTCACCGGTTGCAACGGATCCTGCAGACAGAAGCCCATGTCCACGTCCTGCTTCCATAGCACTTCGATCAGGTCCATGTCCTGAAACAAATATAATACAATTATTATTTATATTGTAAACATAATATATGTATACATAATCTATCTATACTGATATAATAAAGAGGGAAAATTTGTATGTTTGTAATGAATAAACTCAAAAACTACTGAACTGATTTTGAAAATTTTTTTCACCCGTAGAAAGCTACATTATCAGCGAGTAACATAGGCTATATTTTATAAAGTCACGCGGGCGAAGTTGTGTGCAACAGATAGTATATATAATATAGTGCATAATGTTAACTTAGTATAATTTGAAGTTGCTTTCCGCGTCTGTCTGTATTGGCCGCTAACCCTTAACCACGCAGCGGATTTTGATGCTGTTTTCACCATTTGTTAGATAATTGCTAGATAAGTTTTATATAAGGTACATAGGTAATAAAACCTAATGAAGTTTTTATGTACTTATCTATATATTAAAAAAAAACCAAGTCACCGAAAAATAAATTTACATGTCTTACGTAGGCTAAACCTATCTCTATCTGTTACGGTTGACTCACAGTAACAATTTCATTCATTAAACTTTAATCTTCACATATTATAAATCCGCCACGTCTGTCTGTTTCTCCGCTAACTACTTCTAAACTGCCCAACGGATTTTAATGAGATTTTCACTAATGGAAAGAACTATAAATGAGGAAGGGTTGAGTATTTAAAAAATTGCACACATGGCGAAGCCGGGAGCGGGTCGCTATAGTATATAATATGTAGGTATAAACTTTACGGAAGATGTAGTTAAACTACCCCCGTCACTAACCTTGTGGATTATCGTATTATTTTCTGACCACGATAGAGTAAAAAAGTTATCATAATAATATCAATAGCGATAAGAAATTACGTGACCCGATTAATGTTTTGCTATTTTTGATAATGTTTTCAATGCGTAATAGTTTTGCGTGCATTTTATATTAATAAATCTCTTGGCAGTAATGAGCTCAGAAAAAATCTGTACGAAGCCGGGGGCGGCCCGCTAGTTATGTATATTTTTTGCTAATTGATGATTTTATCCATTTAAATATCACAAGGACAATGCAACACTCGGCGCCATCTAGTGTACACGACACTAACTAATGAAGCGCCCTCTATAGTGTACCAACTGAAAATGTAACGCACCACGACACATCGGCGTAATCGTAGTACGAATATTTTACGATAGAGGGCTAAATTTTCGTTGTACTATTCTGCACTAGATGGCGCAGCATGTCCATATATATGGACATCTTTTTCTTAGAAATATATTCTCTTGTTCGCTGTGCTACAATCTAGCGATAACAACTTGTTTATGCTGATTGTTTTTAGTTATGCTAACGTGAGTGTTAGTGTACATTTTTCTAGAATCATCGTTTTCTGAGGAAATGACTCATACAATAACTTTATTGTTGACAAGGCTTTTAATATAAAGTTCGTAATGCGAGGTCAAGAGATTGAAATCGAAGAATATTGAATCGATTTATTTAATTATTTATTAATAGACATTATAGTAGATGTGAGTACACTTTTAGTATACCTATGCAATAATAAATCAAGCATTCGATAAGTATCCATAATATACTATATATATAATATTATATACTAGCTGGTGCTCTGCTATCCTATAATTGTGGCGACAATTGTTCTTTGCAACTTTTGTTTCTTTGCAACTGATTTTTTGCCTGCCTCGATGGAGGTCATGTAATAATAGATAAATAAATAATGTTTATGGCGAGTTAAAACAACAAACAAAGTGAAAAGTGCAGTTAATTTATGGGGTCTTTTATGGCGCTAATGACCTTTGACTTAGATGCGACATTCGCTTTGGTTGCCAACTCTGTATCAGTCCCATACATTACGTGAGACCTTGTCTTCTTTAGACATATTGGGTTGATATAGTTAAGACATTTTCTTTATTAAATCTTCTATCAAATCTATAATCTGTACTTACTAATATTATAAATGCGAAAATATGTATGGATGTTTGTAACTCTTTCACGCAAAAACTACTGAACCGATCACCATGAAATTTTGCATACACGTTGTCTGGGACACCAGAAAGTACGTAGGATACCTTTCATCGTTCAACGCGGACGAAGTCGCGGGCACCAACTAGTAATATTATAAAGGGAGAAGATTTTTATTTTTGTATGTTTGTAATGTATCAACTCAAAAAGTACTGGAGCGATTTTAAAAATTCTTTCACCTATAGAAAGCTACATTGTCAGCGAGTAACATAGGTTATATTTTATAAAGTTATGTGGACAGAGTCGCGTGCAACAGCTAGTAATATATAAAAAAACACTTGTCCGTTCATGCTAATCTCCAACCAACCTCTGCCCAACAAATTTCAATAAAATTGGTTGATTTCAGCTTTAATGATGGGATATAATATCCGTACTAATATTATAAATGCGAAAGTATGTTTGGATGTATAGATGTATGGATGTATGTAACTCTTTCACGCAAACACTACTGAACCGATCACCATGAAATTTTGCATACACATCGTCTGGGACACCAGAAAGGACATAGGCTACCTTTCATCGTTCAACGCGGACGAAGTCTCTGGCACCAGCTAGTAATTTATAAAGACACGCGGACGAAGTCTCGAGAGCAAAAGGTATTGATATTATCTACATATATTTTGTGCTGTGCTTCCGATAAGGCATCGGCAACTTTGTAATCTTACACGCGTACTAATAAGCCAAATACGAGGCGCAGTATTAAGTACTTACTATAGGACGAGTATGGCGCGTGTTCAAAGAAATCGAAAGTGAATATTGCACGAGTCAACCTATTTATAGAGATCTAGATTCGTTTATAAACAACGATAATACAAAACAACGGTGACAATTTAGACGCAATAAACTTTTTTTTTAATTGGAGATGGGTTTGCTCTAGGCCAACGACCAACTGTGTAGCAAAGATGAGGCCTATGATGGAGCGAACTCACCCAGAAGATTCCTATTCACTCCAACTTTGAAAAGATTTGGGCTATTATGAGCTCGGAAATACAGACCTTTATAAAACTTATCCTTATACTAATATTATAAATGCGAAAGTATGTTTGGATGTTTGTGACTCGTTCATGCAAAAACTACTGAAATGATCACCATGAAATTTTGCATACACGTTGTCTGGGAAACCAGAAAGGACATAGGATACCTTTCATCGTTCAACGCGGACGAAGTCGCGGGCACAAGCTAGTAAAACTATAAAACGAAAAAAACAATGTATTAAGACGATTAGAGACCACAAAAATGTTCGGTATACAAAAATACAAATCTTTACTCTTCTTTATAATATTACTAGATGTTGCACGCGACTTCGTCCGGGTAATTTTATAAAATATAGCCTACTAGCTAGTGCTCGCGACTACGTCCGCGTTGAAAATTAAAAAAAAAATCAATTTTACCGCTTGACCTCGTGTTGCTATAACACTATGGTCAGGCGTTAGTTTTTTTATTTTTTATTTATCCCTCGGGAATAGTCCTTTTTTTCTAGTTGAAAGGTACCCTATGTCTTTTCTGGTGTCCCAGACAACGTGTATGCAAAATTTCATGGTGATCGGTTCAGTAGTTTTTGCGTGAAAGAGTTACAAACATCCATATATCCAAACGTACTTTCGCATTTATAATATTAGTAAGTATAGAAGTATAGAATATATAGATGTTACTCGCTCATAACGTAGCTTTCTATACTGTGAAAGAAATTTTTAAAATCGGTCCACTATTTTTTGAGTTTATTCATTATACACATACAAAAATACAAATATTTTCTCTTTATAATATTAGTAAATATAGATTTCATTATCATATTTGAAGCTAGGCTCTTTTTAATATTCTTTCATATAGATAGATATACCTAGATAATATAGTTTAATCTTAAATAAATTTACGTCAACGATCTTACTGACAAAAGAAAGATTATTCTATATATGTAAGTTACCTCAACACCATTCCGCTGCCTTATTATCTAACAGCAGATGACAGCAGACGATTTGCAATCGCGTGTGCTGCCATACAGAAATGATTCACTTTAATTTTATTTATTCTCCGTAACAGGCCTTATCGCAAATCACACCTTTGTTACGAGTTACGCGATACAAATAACACGATTTAGTGTGATATTGCATAAATTGATAGAGAGTTTTCGCCTGTCGCATGTTGGTCGCAAGTCGTCTGCTGTTAGATAATAAGGCAGCCGATCTCATCTCAAAATCAAACACAAAGTGACAATAAGGAACGAGAGGTGAACGTTTGGACGCTTAGACCTAGACGTCTAGACTGTTGCACTTTTGAACGTTTCAAAGGAAGTTTCTAACTATGTAGGTATTATATATATATGTATAAGAGAACAAGAGCCTCCAGTATAATGACCGGCGGAAATTTTCTGAACAAACCGATAGGCAAAGAGATCTTATTATTAAAATAGAGATAATACATCATATAGTATAGCTATAGGAGATATTTCGAAATTTATATTCGAACACAAAAAAAGCGAGGAGCAACTGCGGAAAGACACCAGTGTATATATATATATATATATAATTTTTTTCTAGTCTTACTAATATTATAAATGCTAAAGTATGTTTGGATGTTTGTAACTCTTTCACGCAAAAACTACTGAACCGATCATCATGAAATTTTGAATACACGTTGTCTCTGGGACACAAGAAAGGACATAAGGGTACCTTTCATACAGAAAAAAAAGGACTACTCCCGAGGGATAAATAAAAAATAAAAAACTAACGCCTGGCCAAAGTGTTATTATAGCAACACGAGGTCAAGCTTAGGTATATTGCTTTTTTTAAAATTATCAACGCGGACGAAGTCGCGAGCACCAGATAGTAGACGATTTTTTTTTCCTTGTTTTGTATTAGATTTTTTTTGTTTGTATAATATATTTATATTATAGGTTTTATTTTAATTTTAACTATTTTACTTTTGAATTTTTTTTTCGTTTTTTTTTGGAGCTTTTTTTTTAATTTTTAATTTTGTTCTCGGCTCTAACGGAAGACCAGCGTACTTTGTGTTTGTCTTTCTATATGTTATCTAATGTATATTCTTAAATGTCTTTTACTACAAATAAATTATTTAATATATATTTATATTATAGCGTGTTTAGGCTCATTAGAAAGTCTGAGGTTTTGTTCTTCGGAATAATTCGAAGCCCAAGTTTGGCAACCATACTGTAATATAAGATAAATTTAGGTATTATATTTAGGTATTGTTTTCAATTTTTTTTTTAACAATGCATTCTCAAGTTATAATTTCGCTTGCATTTTTTTAAATAACAAAATTCATTAGCGGACTCATTAAGAGGTGTTTGACACGCGGGTTAACGTACCTCGTTCAGTACACTGGGTAAACATCTGAACAATACAATATATTAAGTACCGTATATTGTTCAATGCATAATTTTTTTATACAATATGATGTTTCATTTAATTTTAAGTCATATATATTTACATATTATATAATACTAGCTGATGCCCGCGACTTCGTCCGCGTTGAACGATGAAAGGTACCCTATGTCCTTTCTGATGTCCCAGAGACAACGTGTATGCAAAATTTCATGGTGATCGGTTCAGTAGTTTTTGAGTTTATTCATTACAAACATACAAATCTTCTCTCTTTATAATATTACTAGCTGGTGCCCGCAACTTCGTCCGCGTTGAACGATGAAAGGTATTCTATGTCGTTTCCGGTGTCCCCAGACAACGTGCATGCAAAATTACATGGTGATCGGTTTAGTAATTTTCGCGTGAAAGAGTCACAAACATTCATACATCCAAACATACTTTTGCATTTGCAATATTAGTACGGATAAAGCCTCGGTCCCCTAGGCAGAGTTCCAAGCATGCTGGCTGCATTACCTAGTTTTTGTAATCTGTTGACCGAGGTAATAGCCAACTCTAGAATCGCCGGTTATATTGTTAACTTGTGTCTTTGTAAACGAAATAATATTTAGAAATCTATTCTGAAAAGCTTATTTATTACAATATATTACAAATATTGCAAAAAAAATTGTAGCTTATCGGAGACCTTACACCTAACGTTTTTTTTAACGTTGGGAAATCCTCTTGGATTTTAATGCGATTTTAAATAATGGAAAGAGCGTTAAACGAGGAAAGTTTTTATATATATAATTTACAGAAAAAATTGAACCCGTAAAGAGCCGGGAGCGAGTCGCTAGTGCCTTATAAAAAAATAATAATATGTCAGCCCAGCGGTGTTCTCTTGCGATGCACCGAGTCGCGACCTAGATTCCAGCTTGCATCGGCCTTGTCACGAATGAATCATAATACTATGTTTAGTTAAATGAACATATCAACAAAACAACTTACTACTTCTTATTATATTATATCTTTTATTTAACAATCTTTCTTTACTTTTTTTTTTTGCAATTTTTGTAATACACCTGTTAGCGTCTGCTATTTATGTCGAATGAAGTTGATTGATTCAGGCAGAAAGTATAGTGTGAAGTCATCTGTGACGTTGCTCATTCATTCAGATTCATTCGGTGACATGATGATATTGAAAAGATATCCGACAGTTGAATAGTTTGAATTTTAGTCTTATAGTTGGAAATGTAATTCTGATGCATCGGTGTCTGACGATAAAAGTATTTAGACTAACCATAAAATAAAGTGGTTTAATTAATGTACCCAAAGTAGAGGGTGTTAACACACCGTAATATTGGTAATGTTGATCTACGGTTCTACACCACTGATATTCTAATAAAGAGGAAAGATTTTCTTTTTTGTATGTTTGTAATAGATAAATTTACTGATTTTAAAAATACTTTCACCTATAGAACGCTACATTACAGCGAGTAACATGGGCTACATTTTATAAAGTTACGTGGACGAAGTCGCGTTCGACAGCTAGTAGAATATAATAAAAAAATACTTATAGTCCCGTTATTGTCAATACTCCGCTGTATATTCAATTTCCATTACAATTGCAAATACGTGTAACATTTGACATGCCAAGTCAAATGCATAATTCAATACTAAATAACTTCAGGGTGTGATATAAATTTGATTTACCGAAAAAGTGTTATTCTGTCGTTCTGTTTTTTAAAAAAAAAATTTAAAAAACAGTCAACGACAGAATTCGATGTAGGAAGGCCGCACATTATAGCGTAGCGATAGTAGCTCACTTTCGGTTGCTGAAGCGACCATCCCCGCAAACACAATGTCCTGTCGTACACGATAGGACTGTCGCATAAGCGACTTTTCTGTCGCTAGAGCGATCAATTTTCCTCATAAAATCAGTTGCTAAAAAATACTTCTATACGTTTGTGCCACGACTTTATCTTGGTCTCTGATAAGTAAAAATCAATATTAGATAACAGTCTACGAGGAAAAATGTCTAAAATATTAGGAAATAGATAATAATTATAGAATTACCTGAAGGGATATTACATTTTTACATATATATTTTTTAATTTGATTTTTTTTAATTTCATTTACACACAAAAAAATACAATTGGTGGTACACAGTTTAGGTGTACTATAAACTCAATTAAGTTTTTACCGTACACCTGAGTTGTCTACAATTTGAGAAAATATTCATATAAATTCTTATTTTTCAACGCGGAAGAAGTCGCGGGCACCAGCTAGTAAAATTATATATAAGAACTTATTGTCTAGACTCACCTCTTGGGTCAATTCATCGCCAGTGTGATGCCCTTCATCTGGTTCCAACTTCATATCGGAAGCCACCGACGCTATATCCATCTCGCTCACACCACTCGTGTCCGTCGTAAAACTAGTACTCGCTCTCTCCCTCTTTATGTCCAACACCAACTCTTCTTCAAACATTAGCTTCAATTCATAAGCTTCCGTATCTAAAGGTATATTTTCTAGCAAATATTGGTCCAGATTCTCTTGTTTCAAGTCCAAATCGAACTCCGTACGAATTTGATCTTTAATTTCGAACATTTCATCGTAATCCCTCAGATCAGCTATATTTTGGTCTACAACTGAATCCGATTTCTTCTCGAATATATCCGATTTTTCAGCAAAGTAAGGTACAAAATTGTCTATGGCGTTGTCGCTATAAAAATCATCGCCGTCCTCTTTCTTTATTCTTACATCTAATTCCGTTTCTTTTTCCTTTTTTATTTGCATGTCGGGCTGTATTAGAAAGTCTTCGACGTCGAAAGAACGCGTGGCTATCTCGGAGAAGAAATCTTCGGTGTGATTGCTCAGAAAACCAGGCGATAATGTTACCACAGCGTCAACGGTGCCGAGCCCATCCGGTATTTCCGTGTCTGAGTCGTTCGCCGCTTCTCCAACGGTGTTATCTGTTTGATTCGCCGCTTCTCCGACGGCGTTATCTGTTTGATTCGCCGCTGAATCCTGGCTCGACTGGTCATCTTCTACTTTGACTTCCTGTGCTACGTTTTCATCGGCAGACACCCCATCGTTGTCATCGGTAACCGTCTGCGTCGCAAGCGCAGGCGCGACTGTATCAGTGGCAACGTTATTCACTAAATATGTATGAAGTATTGGACCCCGATTATTCCATATCCGGTCATTGTAATCGATATAGTTGTTGCCGTACCTTCCCAGGGAATTGAGCTCTTCGAACAGCTGTCTCTCGTAATTTATGAGAATGTTGTCCAGAGATTTCGGATGGACGAACCTTGGACGTATCAGTGTTCTAGCTTCTTGCTCGGACGACCAATCGGAACCGTTGGATATATGGCCGGCTAGAAGCTGCTGCGTTTGCCTCTCCAAAAAATCTTCCGGGTCCGCTTTCAGCAAACTCAAAACCAGAGCGAGCCGAAGCAGCTCATCCCCGTAAAACTTTTTCAAACCTATCATTTTCCCTGACCCTTTTGAAATATTTGACAGTAAAAAATATTTATATTATTTGTATATATCAGTCTTAACTTAGAATTCTTTGAGCACTATAATTATGAGATCATTTGTGTGTGCATTTGATTTTAAACTGTTCGGCTATAGTTTTTGAGTCCAATTTTGTTCACTACACTTTACTTCCTCGTGCCCCCTTTTGCGTTTGTCGGGAGACATGATTGTCTATCTGTTATAAGAGTCGCGACTGTCCTCTTGTTACGCACATTTTGACCGCGTACATAGTCACACGCGATTCACTGAAAATCCAGACGTTTTTTGGTCACTTGCCAGCGTTTCGTTTTCTCGGGAATTATCTAAATTGGGACATAACATAGCGGCCTTGGTTATCACTAGGGCAATTTTTTCTTTGTTTGTTTATGAATTACATGTTCCTATTCGAAAGTAACAGAAACCTATCTCTATAGTTGGTAGGTAGGAATATATATCTGTATACTATACATTTTTTTTAAATTACTTTATTGTGCCATTGGAATCTATCTATATAGTATCTATCTATATATAATCTAGCTATATAGTTGGTATATATCTGTATACCGGAGGTATACTATCCTAAGCCCATTTTTTTAAAGAAATCACTTTATGATGCCATTGAAATAAGTACCTTATTTACGCTCTATTTACTGGTAAAACAATAGTGGTACTGAACAAAAATGTTTCGCTTTTGATTATAATATGTTACAAGTCAAACTAGATACATGATTACACTCAGACGTTTATCGTGCGTACTGAACAATTTGCTAAATATTACTTAGGATAGTTTGCTTCCGATATACAGATATATATATATACTAATATTATAAAGAGAGAAGATTTGTATTTTTGTATATTTGTAATGAATAAACTCAAAAACTACTGGATCGATTTTGAAAATTCTTTCACCCATAGAAAGCTACATTATCAGCGAATATATTTTATAAAGTTAGCCTATATTGCTAGCTGATAGGTAATATAGCTTTCTATAGGTTGTTTCTATTTTCAAAATCGGTTCAATAGTTTAGAGAAGTTCATCGCGGACAAACAACGTGACAAGAAAATTTTTATATATATAGAGGTAACTTTACTAAATTCAGTTATAATAAAAAAAAAAACTAACTATACTAACTATACCTATTCTTTAATGTTAGTTCGCCTCGTATTTTTTTTTATAAATAAAATTGAGTGGTTCGTGTGTTGCTTTTTATTAAGTGTATTTTAAAGTATATACGACACTTTAACAAAAAAAGTGTTAATTCTGTCTGTTTGTTCCGGCTAATCTCCGAAACGCCTGGACCGATATTGACGGGACTTTCACTGGCAGATAAGTATTGTTATAGGGAGCAACTTAGGCTACTTTTATTTTTGAAAAAAAAAATTATAATAATATAAAAGCAGTGTACAGTACCGCGCGCGCTCCACACGCGAAGTGTGGCCGGGTTCAGCTAGTCTCTAATATGATTGACGCTACGGGCTTCACTGAGGCCACTTTTTAATAGACAATCTAAATTAATTCAAACAGATTACAATTGGAAAGTATATAAATTAATACTAGTTTCAAAGGAAATTTGCATTGCGCCAAAGAACTGTGACCTCACGAATGAAACAATCAAACAATTACATTTAGTTAATCTACCTTTAAAAATTATTCAAACAAAAGACCTATTTATTTGACGAACTGTAATTCAAACATCGAATCGAACACTATTTTCAAATTTAACCGCCCTATGATTAGGTATTATTTAGAACTGGCAACTTTTAGAACACTCATTTAAACACTTCTTTTGAATTAAAAATAAAAACGCAGGTAAGTACTACTTAAATTTCAAATATGGAATACAGTTGTAATTTGTATTCAACCGTGATATGAAATTTAAAAAACAAAAATTATATAAACTATCTTTGTGACGTTTTGAAACAACAATTTTACGCGCAAATAAAATACGCAAAAGAAAAGTTTAAATTACGAACGTATCTAAATTTGTAACAATAAACAAATTTTTTAGAACCATCTAACCGAATTTATTTTATTCTCTGCTAACTGAAAAACTGAAACAGGTTAATTGGATTTGTATATAAATTATATTGCATATGCATATAATTGGATTGCAACGGTGCAATGTTATAAACATATAACATATTTATAAAAACATAAAAGTTTTGAATCTACTATTTTAGGCGCCAATAAAACACGCAAAAGAAAAGTTTAAATTATGAACGAATCCAAGTTTTTAACAAACATATTGAAACAAATTAAAGAACAAAAAAGCTATCACAGTTACGTTTCTTGTTTACAATTTTACACGAAAATAAAATACGGAAAAAGAAAAATTTAAATTACGACCGAATCCAAATTTTTAATAACCAACAATTGAAACTAAACTAATTGAATTAATTAAAGAACAAAAATGTTATAAATCATCTACGCAAAAGTATGTAAATATCCAAATTGCGAACGTATCCAAATTTGTATCAAACAAATTTTTAGGCCGACATTTGTACGCGCAAATAAAGTATGCAAAAAAAAATCACTAAGTATCCAAATTGCGAACGTATCCAAATTTGTAACAAACAAATTTTAAGGCCAAGCTAACCACCGAGATGTATCGAGAACGCATAATACACTCTTGAATTCAAACAAATATATAATCGAAATATTATTGTAAACAATACTTGGGTACTGTACGTAAATAATCACGCGACGATGCGAGACAATAGTCTTTGTTATGTCGACCGTACTGAAAATGAATCGCGAGCGATCGCTCGGACGCTTTGCAACGCACTGGCTTGGCGAATTAGAGCTGAGCCCCGAACAAAGTGCGGGCTGCGGGCTTGTTTTCAGTACGTACGTACGCGTCACCTTGTCTGAGGCAAACGACCATTTGAGTCATAAAATATATCTAATCTCATCGCTGCAATAAGAAATCGAACGAAACTCGTGCATTGACTACTTTGAACACAATTTTTTTAATAATTATAAATGGCGTTCCGTAGGAACGACAGACGCAGATTCGTACACATATTGAGCAGATACATACGAGTACATTATAAGGCCTTCGTATCAAAAGGACATTCAAGTAAAAGCTATAATTAGCTATAATATAATCGTCTAAAAACAACGTGCTATGTTGCGCTCCACCGCCGTTGCCTGGCAACGGATAAACAATATAATTATCCCCCTCCCCTATCCCTACTAAATTTTTTGAAGTGAAAACTTCTTTAGGCGCGTTGGACATTTCTGAGATGGGAAAGAACCATTAAACTCGCGACCTGTTACCGTAACCGTGTAACCGACACTTCTGTATCTTTTCAGATATTGCGCCATCTACACAATATCACTGAAAATAGAATATGTTACGTAATAATACATCCTTGCGAAAACTAATGGGAAATGCGAACAGAGATGGCGCTGATATTAATTTAAAAAAAGAACAATTTTTTAAATGGAAAAAAAACCATTGAACTCGCGACACTGTTAGCGTAACCGACACCTCTGTGTATAAGTATGTACTTTCCTGACGATTCAAAAAATACACAAGTAATTGTTTAAGTTTTCACTTCTGTCGGCACTCCCGGAATGCTACAGTTTTTTTTGCTTACGTAAACGTAAGAAAATCTGCGAACCAGATCCCCACCGACCACATAGCCCATGTGGGACTTCTACCCACTAAAACCCCACAGTGTTTCTTTGTGATATTTTTAACGCTTAACAAAAGGTTACTTATTAAATAGGATACAGCTGTGAAGAAATGGCTGACACAAAATATTTTTCTTTAAATATCTTTTAGCGTTTAAAAAAACATATATACCTAGTAAAAAATGACAGAATTCATCATTAAAAAAATTGGTGCAACGATCTCAAACTGCATACAGTCGTGGAGCCAAATGATTCAAGAATCACTGAACTTTCCATATTGCTCTCAAACGTCATTGAGATGACATATAGGCCGTTACTCAGAGATGGCTCAATTCCAAATTTGAAACGCCACCGACCAAATAACACTGACACGCTTTCCCTTTCCCGCCGAAAGGGAGGAGGGACCTTGAATTTTCTTTCTGTTTATTTACTTTTTTCTCAGAAGTTCGGTTAGATTTTAAGATTTTATTTTAAATTCGGAGCGTTTTGTGTATATTTCTTAGCAGTTGTATTCTCTAACTAAAACAACCGTTAAAGCCGTGGTTAAAGCTCTGAAATAACGAAAAAAAAAAATTTAGAAATTTACATGGGATTTGAAGGTATTTTCAGGTAAAAAATATCGTATAATCTATTTGGGTTTGGGTTATAAGCGTAATTATTTTTTGTTTGAAGATAATAAGATGTTCTTTAAATATTATTACAATACTACAAAAAAATACACTAAAAATATACCTAAAGTAAATGGGGTGTTATTTTAAGAAATTTGTCAATTACCGTAAAAAAAAAATTAAGAACAATTCCTGTATAGACCTTTTGAGGTCATTTTGAGGCTGGCCAAAAGCAAACCCATCTCTAATTAAACCCTTTAACCGCTAGGAGTTGTCATGCCCTTAGCACCTGACTCGTTTTTTTTTTTTAAGAGACAGTATCTCAATGATTTCAAAATAAACATTACACAAGTAAAGGAATTTGTCGTATATATCCGGCTCTAGCGAAATGGACACGAAAATAATTGTCAGATAAATACGACTCTGGCGGCTAAAGGGTTAAAAAAATAAAAATTTTTGGTAATATTTGGCAATTTCGGGAAGCCCCGAGACATCTTCTCATCCAAAAATCCATCAGTGCCTCAAAACAAAAGTTTTCGACCAATGTGTGATGATAGCGATAAAATATGGCGCTGAAACGTACTCTCTAACTATGGGCCTCGCAAGAAAGTGTTCTATAATTATACAAAGTGTTCTGTGGTTTCCTCATAGTTAGTTGTCGAAATGTCAGACCTCTGTGTGTTAAAATATATTGAATAAAAATATAGACGCCGTTACAACAATAGTTTTATTTAACTTATAATTATATCTTCCCTGATTTTTTAATTATATAACAGAAAGCCCATCTCTAATAAAAAAAATCTCATTCGTAGACTTTATCCAAAACCAGTAAGTGTGAACAAAACAAAATGATTGTCCGCAAAATGACGTCACCTATTACTTTTCTCTGTTATAGGTGCTTATCGGTGATTCGTCCCAATAACGTCAATTATAATAGATAGTTAGATAACTGGAAATAACAACTAAAATAATATAATGAATTCTTGTTTTGTTTAATGCGTATATTTAACAATTATCGGCGCAACACGTGTTCAGAGAGAGAGAGAGAGATAATGCACGTGACAGAAATAGATACTTACTTAGTTGCTTGTTTGTCGTTTGATATCGAAATAATAACGCTTCCTTGTCCATACCTACTAATATTATAAACTAGCTGATGCCCGCGACTTCGTCCGCTTTGAAAAATAATAAAAAAAATGCCTGTAACGCCTGACATATTTATTGCTATTACGTTAGTTTTCTTAATTTTATTTTTTCCCTCGGGAACAGTACTTTTTCTGGATGAAAGGTACCCTATGTCCTTTCCGGTATCCCTGACAACGTGTATCATGCAAAATTTCACGATGACCGATTGAGTAGTTAAGGCGTGAAAAGGTAACAAATAGACAGACAGAGATACTTTCACACTTTCACAAAGTTTGGATGCCTATGTAACTCTGTCTGTCTGTTACTTTTTCACGCCTTAACTACTCAACGGATTCATCAGGAAATCATGAAATAAAATATAGCTAAGAACCATCCGTTTGGGAGATATTATTCGACAGACACATACACAGACACACACGTCAAACTTATAACACCCCGTTTTTGCTTCGGGCGTTGGGGCCACAGCGAAGCGTTGGCCGGTTTCAGCTAGTTTATTCATACAAAAACTGCTTTACCAGCTATAAGCTATACTTGCTATACCAAATAAGTACTTTTCGTACTGCTTCTGAGAACATAACACGAAATGTGCGCACGCGGCTTTCTCTTTTACAATTTTACAACATTGTGTAAATAAAAACTTTCGAATTTATGGTGATTATACATTACTGTTGAGATCTTTTTAATTTTCGCGATGTAACACAAATTAATTATAAAAGTTGGAGGTGGCCTACGCCCTAAGAGGGATCAATATCTTTTGATTGATCTATTTATACTAATACTAATATTGTAAAGCTGAAGAGCTCGTTTGGTTGAACGCGTTAATCTCAGGAAGTACTGGTTCGAATTGAAAAATTCTTTTTGTGTTGGATAGTCCATTTATCGAGGAAGGCTTTAGGCTATATAACATTTTGAACGCGGACAAAGTCGTGGGCACCAGCTAGTATTAATATAAAGAGAGAAGATTTGTATGTTTGTAATAAATAAACTCAAAACCTACTGGAATTTTTTGGGTATTTTTTTCCGTAACCCTGGTAAAATATATAATGACAATTGAAAGAGATTCTTGAAAATCTATTTGATGAATAAATATTTTGATTTTGATTGATTTTTAAGACCCTATTTTAAGAAGTTCATTATGAGGTCACTTGAACCACAGGGTTACCACACCTTTGATTCCGATTCCCAAACGGGTTGGATAATACGGAAATTGAACGCGATAGACACAAAAATTGAATTATTGTAAATACACATCTAACTCTAAATGTAAAATTCATACAGAGTTTAGACACTAATCTCAATAGCCTTGAACTCAGCGCGGGTCGTTGACGAAAAACAACTCAAGAGTTCGTTTACGTCACCGCGAATGGCGAAAAATTAACGCTCACCTCTAAGTACGTATAGGCAACATATATGTTACGTACTAGCGACCCGCCCCCGTCTTCGCACGGGTGTGATTTTTCTGCAAATTATATATGCGAACCATCCTCGTTTATAGCTCTTTCCATGTGTGAAAACCGTAGCAAAATCCTTTGGTTGACTTAGAAACGAGTAGAGTAACAGCTACTTAATTTTTAACCCCCGACGCTTACGACGCAAAAACGAGGTGTCTTGTATCGTGTTGTTTGACGTTTGATGTTTGAATTTAACGTGTATCTGTGTATCTGTGGAATCCTGCTCCCAAACAGATGGATAGATTTTATTCAGTTTTTTTATTTGTTTGTAAGCTGACTTGATCGGAATCGTTTTTGGTTAAAATTTATGAAGATCTGTTCAGGCGTTTGAAAACCATCATCCCATTTCCAAGTTGACTTTAGGGATCTCACTAACTTCCACGGGTTCGATTTATTTGAAATTTGTTGTACTGTTGCTGTTCAGTGGTATTTCCATGAAATGTACTAAACTTGTACCTATGATCAGTAGTGCCGGATTAAGATGCGCGGGGCCCGTAGCAAATTCTATCAAGAGGCCCTTGGTTTATATTAGGATCTTCAGTTTAAGGTGTTAAAGGATTAAGTGGATTTTAAATGTTACAATACTTTCTCTAATTTAAAAAATATATAATGTAAAGATAATTTTATTTAAACTATTAAGTACATAAAAGAATAAAATTTGAACAATATTTTCCGAAATGTTCTTTCAAAATATTTTTTTTAAAATATTTAACGCTCAAGCAGGCATGGGTACGCGTGCCCGTAGCAATTGCTACTTTCGCTATGTAGCTAATCCGGCACTGTCTATGATTGCACAGAGTAGATGAAAGGGAAAACGTTAGACCGTAGTGTATACATACATATCTAGTCCATTTCAAAAATGGACCTATTGGCCACATCGGTCGGTTAACAATTTAGGTCAGGGCGCATTTGAATTTACAATATGGTTGTCCCGCCATAGAAGGCGCTAACTTGCAACCGAGGTACTGTGCTTCGCAAGGTCCAACAGTGGTTGGCCGCCAGCGTAGATTTCAAGGCTTGTTTTGTACTGTGCATTCAATATTAACGCATACAGATATCAGAATAAGATTTATGTCTTTTCTTTTTTTATTTTATGGGTCGACAGACAGACTGACTGATAGTTCACTTGATGGTAGGTGGCTACCGTCACCTATAACACAAGCAACGCCATAGGTGCTGAAAGTGCTCAATGAGCACTTGCCATCAAGTGGACCGTCAGCCTGTCTGTCGAACTTAACATTAGGAACCAAATAATAAAAACACGCTAATTAGGTAGGTACTACACGTCACAAGGGTTTTACTTTTGAGTACCTATCGTAATTTGTGAAGGTTCTATTCTAAGCATTTCTTTAATTAAAAATTTAATCTCTCATATTTATTATAATATAAATCCGTCATGTCATGTCTGTTTCTCCGTTAACTTCTAATTAAACCATCCAACATATTTTAATTGAATCCCGGGCGACGCCGGGAGCGGATCGCTAGTATAATAGGTATAATACCGGATGCACAACTTGTTTACTCCAATTTTGATATAAAAACTCTCGTGACGATTCTAATGTCCTTTGAAGATATTCATGCGAGGTCGTGTGGCAAGGCGAACGCAACATCAACGAAATTACTCCAAAAATAATCTTGCACTCTTTGTGTTGTTATGATGGAAGGAGCCAGATATAGATTCGCACGCATACAGCAGGTGTAACCCGGTTAATTGCAGAAAGGGATTCAAAATGGCAGCGCTTTAGCCAAAGCTTAGAATATAGAATACAGAATATAGAAGTTTGCCCTAAATTTAGCGACAGCATATGTCAATCCCATACATTTTATTGATTTCGAACTTCGTCATCGTTTTAAATTGTTACTTTGGCTAAGGCCCCAGGTGTACCCTTTAGCGTGTAAATTAGAAATATATCAATACTAATCCTATTAATATTATATATTTTTTTAAATGTTTGTTACTCGATCCCGTGTTACGGCTGAACGGATTTGAATGTAATTTGGCACATTGTCAGGGATACAGAAACTTAACATAGGGTACTGTTCCCTAGTGATCATAAAAATGAAAATCCAACGCCTGGCAAAACTATTTATTTTTTATTTGAGATCAGTATGCTATTGGCCAGCATCTAGCCGTGTAGCGAAGATGAGGCCTATATAAATTATGAGCAAGTTCATCCAGAAGATGCCTAATATTCACTCGAACTTTGAAAAGATTTGGTTTATATGAGCTCAGGAGTTCCAAACCTTGGCAGTGCGCATTATAAAAGATGTTTTATAGCGGTTGGTCCGAAAAAGAGGGAATTCATGCATCTCCTGAGCACACTCTCCGAAATACCTACCTACCATCTTATAAAAGACTATACCAACAATAAAGATTGAATAAATTTTAGATTAAGTATTTTTTTTTCAACGCGGACAAAGTCGCGGGCACCAGCTAGAAAATCTAGTCATAATATAATATAACGGTAATATTTTGCCAACGAAATTCGGAAGTTTTGCTCACGAGGCCTTGCGCTTAGTAACTAAACCCACACACACATAGAGTACATTAACATAACGCCTACATTTAATTAAAAATTAAAAAACACAGCCAACTAAATTTATGTGTTTTATAGTTAGAAACGCGACAGTCAAAATAAACCTAAGCGAACCCATTGGTAGACTTATTTTTAACATTATTTTTTTTAAGAAACCGGTAGGGCAAATACTAAGGGGTTTTAGCGGGTAGGAGTCCGGCATAACCATATGCCGGTTAAAAAAAGGGGGCCAAATACTAAATTAAAATGAAAAAAAAAAAAAATCTCTGTAACCTTTTCACGTCTTTACTCAATTTTTTTTTAGTGTACATAAGACAATTTTAATGTTCATACTACATTATTAGGATACAGAAAGATACAGAAGTACCTTCAACCAGAAATTAACCCTCCTCCTCCTCCTCCTCCAATTAATTGTATATCATCTAAGTTACTAACAAAGCACAAATTTAAATATAAGCATCTTAAGTCATCAATGTATTTGTTCCACTTGGTGACTACCTACCTAAGTTCATTCGCTTTATGACTCAACTTAGCCTTTGTTAAAATAAAATTGTTTGCTTATTTTATCATTTATAAGCTGCGTATCTGCCTCAAATTGCTAGGAAACATTTTAATATTGTAAAACCGATACATACATAGTAATGTTATTTCTAACTAGCGACCCGCACCCGGCATCGCACTGAAGCATTTTCCTCCTTTATCTGTCTATCAATGAAAACCGTATCAAAATCCGTTGAAGTGAACTGTCAGCCTGTCTGTCGACCTCAATATAAAAAATAATAATAAGATAATTTGAATTCGCTTTCCACGTCTGTCTGTATGGCCGTCAACAGATTTTGATGCGGTTTTCACCATCAGATAATTTTTCACGGAATTATTTTAGGTAGGTACTTAAAATAAAACCTTAATTAAGTTTTTTCCTGGGTGAAGCCGGGAGCGGATCGCTAGTATATGATAAAACCTAATTGAGCTTTTTCCTGGGCGAAGCCGGGAGCGGATCGCTAGTATATGATAAAACCTAATTGAGCTTTTTCCTGGGCGAAGCCGGGAGCGGATCGCTAGTATATGATAAAACCTAATTGAGCTTTTTCCTGGGCGAAGCCGGGAGCAGGTCGCTGGTTAAAATATATGATTTTCATAAGAAGAAATGATTAATAAACGAATTACATAAAATGTTCATGTTAGGCCACGTGATTGAAAACGGACGGTATCAACACCTAGGCTGAATTTGGAGTGACGTCACTGCTTGTTTACGCATGTAATAGGTTGGCGTCGTTAGCGTTTTGGCGGCTTCTTTATTCATTTACTAGATGATGCCCGCGACTTGGCTCCCGTTGAAAAATAAATTATATTATAACGCCTGACAAAATATGTAAAGCAATTATATATACTTAAAGGCGGACATTATACTTTTGCCAAGCGTTGGATCTTTATTTTTAGATACCTAGCTGATGCCTTATTGGAATTCTATTCTAACTATTGGTGAAACGTTATTTTTAAATCGGATGAGTAACTTTATAATATATAATATTAATACATACATATAATTAAAAAATATATAAGCAATGGACAGGAAAATATACTATTCAATACAATGAAAATTTATTTCTATTGAAACGCGTGTGTCAAAAATAATAAAAGTAGATGTAAATATAATTTTCCAATTTTAATTGTATTTACAAGAATTTACAAGAAAATTATATAAATTGCTAGTTTGAATATAAAAAGTCCTGTGTAACCAAGCCAGGGATGTAGCTTAAAAAAACATTTTTTAAAAAAACACACACAATCACCAGCAACACTGAATTCCGTCCTTTCGACATTTGCGCGCCAACATAAAATTCGATAGAGTAAATATTTTTTCCAACATTTTGAAAATAGAACGTCCTTGCCGAAACCAATGTCGTCCAATCAACCGGCGGCGGTCATCGGCACGTCCTAGACATTGACTGAATCGACTTGAAGTCACGACTAAAAATATTTTTTAAAAGAAAACTGTTGACGTATGTAGTATGTACTATAGTATGCGGGAATAATGTTTACACATGTCATTATCTAATCTGTGATTGTCTCCTTGATTTTCAAATACTCTGTGTTAATAAACTATTTATTTAACACTTTGTAGTTTTTCTACAATATACCAGCGGATCGCTATGATTATATATATATAATATAAAAAAAAAACTATATATAAAAAGTTGTTTGTTTCAAGCCAGCTACCGTAATTTCAACGCCCGACGCAAGGAAGGTGTTATAACTACGTAAGTTTGACCTGTGTGTCTGTCTGTGACAGCATAGCTCCCAAAGGGATATCCCGCATTTGATGAGTTTTCTTTTTGTTTAAAAGCTGACGCGATCGAGATGGTTCTTAACTATAATTTTTGAAGATATGTTCAGGCGTTTGAAGATCATCAGCGCTTTTCCTAGTTGACGAAGGGATCTCAAAAATTGCCGCAGGTTCGATTGATGTGCAATTTGGTATACTATTACTTCGGTGGTATTTCTATGACATGGTAACCTTGATCTGATGCTGCAGCATCAAGTAGTCTGCA
This sequence comes from Synanthedon myopaeformis, assembly GCA_944738685.1. NCBI lineage: Eukaryota > Metazoa > Arthropoda > Insecta > Lepidoptera > Sesiidae > Synanthedon > Synanthedon myopaeformis. The sequence continues at coordinate 2,870,252 of OX122943.1, forward strand.
GGATAACCAACTCCTCCTCAACTTACATAGGTAAAACAATATTTTAAAGAGGTAAAGTTTGTATGTAGTAAGTATTCTTCAAACCACTTTGATTTAAAAAATCTTTCACTAATAGATTAAAATTTCAGGGTTGACATAGACTAAATATTCCAATAGGGCGTCAGCTATCTAAAAATAAAGATCCAATGCTTGGCAAAAGTTTAATGTCAGGTGTCAATGTATGTCAGGTCAGGCGTTATATTGCTTTACATATCTTGTGAGGAATTTTCCTGACATCTTTTACTTTTCAATGTGGACAAAGTCGTGGGCACCTGCTAGTATATAATTATTAATAATAATAAACTATTCTCTTATTTTGTATTTCACATAATTATTCAATAGTTTTATTTATCACTGCATATGCTTGGGCATTAAAAAATATAGACATATAGGCGCACAAATAAGTTTCCGCCATTTTTAATAAAAAATTTGGGAATTTATTGCAAAAGAACAGTACCTAATTAAGTTAAAACATTTTTACAGTAGAAAGAAAATGATTCAAATGAAAACTATCATGCTGATCTCTTTTGAGAAAATATAATTAAAATTTAGGGAGTTAGGAATATAGTCCATAGACAATGTTTATTTTTTGAATTATAGACAATGCTCACAATATCATTAACAATATAATTGAGATAATAATAGAAGTTCTTATTAGAATAATTAGTTAAATAAAAAAGTCATTAAAAAAAATGCATTTACAAAAATTAACTGTATTACCAATAGTTAAAGTATATTTTTCATTGCGCCTTATAAAGAGGCTAATCGGAGCAGAGAGAGATAGCCAAACTTAAGGCCGTGTGTCCCTTTCTTTCATCTTGCCAGACTAAAAAAATGTATTCCATTGAAAATTTACATTCAAACATCTTAGTTAAAACACTTGTATATTAATTGCACTTCAATCATTTTAATAAATTTTAAGTCAACGTATTATAATCACATTAATTTCGTTATATATTCTTAAGTTACAAAAAGTTAATATTTATTTATATTTTACTAACTGTCCCGCTCCCGCTTCGCCCGGGGTGCAATTTTACTTATAATTATTAATCAATATTATTACTTTACTTATTAATCAAGCCGATAAATTACCTTCTGTGAGAAACTTATGGAACTCACAGTAGTTTTAAAACTTATTTTAAGTTATCTGTGAGTTCCATAAAATTCTCACAGATGGCGGTGTAAGGTAATTTATAACAAATAATTTGCAATAAAAATACTATAAATTGAGATAAAAACTATTATTATGTAAAATTGGTGCAAAACTATTATAAGCAATAAAATTAACAATGCGAAAATTGCAACAGGTAAAAGTGTTGGTTAAATCATATTATAACTTTAAAAAAATATTTATAAGAAATTACTACTATATGTAGGTATATTATAACATTTAAATTTGTCTCACACAACAAAAAAAACTTATTGTCACCCTATTAGAAAGGGACACATAGTCTCTCTACTACATATCCTGTTCGGCTCGCTTTTTAGCTGCAACTGCAAGTAATAAATCCTGCTTATTGTATTAGATCCATGATCTATCTATAGTCATATACTTACGTTAATATATTATCTACTATTTAATATGTTTGTGGTAATGACTGGATTAGCCATAGCTAATCCTATTGTTTTAAATTAATCCATCAACATTGAAAATAAACACATGAAATCATAACAGAATCTGATTTGTTTTTAGCAAAGCAAATATTTGCTAACTGTACTGAAAATCGAAAATACGACTGAAACAATAATAAAATTTAAAAAACCATTTCATATTGTTCTGGAAAAAAATGGTTTGGGCAATGATAATAACGTATTCAGCCTAATAGGTTATATTCTTTTTTTAAACTGCCGTAGTGATAAAACAAGGTTTCACGCACCGTTACCTCTATAAAGACAATCCACAAAACACGGTAAAAATCGAGGAAAACACAGAAAGTTTATTATAACTGTTTAGTTAGCACTGAAAACAACACAATCGGCACAATTGTTTTCATACCGAAATCCAAGGCACTTATGTAACTGTGTTAACAGTTCATATAAGGAAACAATGTATTTTTATACTATAACAATATTTTATACAATTTTCAATATAATTACAAAATATTGCAATTAATTTACACAATCATACCACGGTAAAAATAATATGCGACTGACTTCCGTCCGATCGAAGAACTTTGAGTTTCGAACACGTCATGCTGACAAATAGAGCGGGATAGCGTTATACATTAGAACGAGAAGCAATTATGTATAATCCGACTGAATGTGAGATGTCAATAACCTCTACTGCGTAATATGAACTTAAGTTTTATTGTAATATAGTCGCCATAACAAGTTTAACTATACACAAATGCGATAAAACTTGTTTGAATTATGAAAAATTATGAAAATTACAATCATTAATAGTCAAATCTTTGTTTCCTACCTTATCATAATTAACTGATAACAGCGCCATCTAGTATCAATTGGCTGAACTGCTTGAACAACACATGTAAAACATATGTGAGATTATTGTTAAATCGTTCTGTCTCCACTCGCCGCGAGATAGCAGGTTTTGTGTAGGAACAAAAAATATTGCATAATATTTCATCATTTTTGCGAAGATTTCAAGGGCAAAATAATTAGAAGATAATAAATAGGAGTTATGTCGTTTGTACATACATTATATTTGCTTTAATTTTTTATCTAATAGACATAGTTTGGTGGCGATGTTTGGAAAATTTATAACAAACAGTCACACAAAGTCGTAGTACCTACCACATGTACCTACTGACATTTTCACATCGATGACATTTTCGCATTATGAAGTGTGGAAGTTTTGAGGGCGTTTTGCACTCATATATGAATAAAAACTGACGAAATTTGTTTTACGTGAGTTTTTTCTAAGTATTTCCATGTATTTCTTAAGTGAAAGTACGTTTGGCGATATTTTGGTTGGAGTGCTTGATTATGACAACGTGACGCAAGAAGGAATGAATATTTCTCGTTGTATAACCTTTTAATTTTTTTAAAATGTAAAGATCGTCAGATGGGCTGACGTTCTACTACATGGTACTTTCGCCTATAAGTAACACAAGCAACGCCGCAGGTGCTGCAAGTTTTCTTTCTTAGATGTTATATTTTTCATTTTCCAACGCGAACGAAGTCGTGGGCATCAGCTAGTAATGGTCAAGTGAGCCAGAAGTCTGACCTTCTTCCATAAATGCTCCCCGAGGAAACCTGCTAAACGTAAATGTGGAAGTCATTCCTTCACCAATCCTGTTGTATTCTATTTTGCTCAATACTGTTTAAAATTTGTTGTTAAAAACTCAAAAATATAATATAATTTCATTAATTTATATTTCACTTTATTTTCATTCCCTTCAGTGTCGAATCTCTGGGTCCGTGGGGCCCTCGCACAAGTTTTTAAAATTTTGTCAAAACGTTTGATCGACATAACTGGCGTTTCCAGAGCCTGGCTATTAGCATAGAGTAAATAGTACTTAACCAGGCTTACTTAACCTATGCTATTAGCATAGAGTAAATAGTACTTAACCAGTATTAAGTACTATTTACTCTATGCTATTAGGTACATAGGTCAATATATTTTTTTTATTATTATTTATAATATTTAACAATTTTAAGACTAATATATAAAATAACATGTAAAATGATAACACTAAAAACCACTGAGGTTTAATCTCGTGTTATCATTTGTAATTATTAATAAAATCTAACTATATACTATTAATTACAGTTTAAAAAATATTGCTTTAACTTAAATTTAATATTTTTAATTGTTATATTGTTACATAGATCTGAAGGTAGACTATTGATAAGGTGTGGGACAATGTAAGCGGTAGTTCTTTCGCCGTACGTATTATTGGAGCGTTGTGTACGTAACCGTTTTTTTGAAATTGCTCTGGTGCATATAGGATGTTCTATCAATTTTTTTAAGGATTCGTTAAAAAAATTTTCTTTCAGTAGTGAAAACGAAAACTGATGGTTTATTGGTAAACCTTGCCATACAACGAGGTACTGCAGCCAGCATGCTTAGGACCCCCAGGAGACAGAAGCTTAATATAATACACAATTGTAAATATCATGTAATTATATTATATACTTACTTAACTTAGTTTTAGGTATAATTTTTTTTTAACAATTAATTCATTTTATTTTTATAACAATACTTAAGGTTAAACAAAATTTATATTACATTTGCATATTATACAGTATAATAAAGCTTCGGTCTCCTAGGCAGGGTCCCAAGCATGTTAGCTGCATTACCTTTACCTCGTTGTATGGCAATGCTAAAATTGTTAAAAAATAAATAGTTATTGTATATTTATATTGCAAAATAAGCTCACCGGAATATATTTTTTGTAGACCGCAGCCATGTCTTCGGGATCCGGACTCAAGCTCCTCATAGTAGGCAATTCCTCTTCCAGCATTTTCGTCCAGCAACAAACTTTCAGGTCTTAGAAATTTTTGTACTGCCAACCAACGATTGAGAATCTGGAATAAAAAAGCATCAATATAGATTATATATTCATCATAATCATAATCGTCATCTCATCTGTAGTACATCCTTTGCTATATAGGCTTCCCCCATAATTTTCCAAAAGGAAATTAATCAGGAGCAACTTGGATCCTTAACTTACTTCAATCCCTTAGCTTACTTCAATTCTTACTTCAATTCAATCGCGTGTACAAGTTTCAATCAAAGTGTACAAACATCGATGTGTACAAAGTATACTCTCGTGACTACGCTATGCACCTAAAATCGCTATTTTTAAAAGACGAAATGTAATTTTTTTTTAACTATGATTTAATTAAACTAATATTTTTTATACAAAATTAACAGAATCAACTATTGAATTTACGACTACATTCAAAAGCACAGTTATTTGGGATTACACAAAAAAAAATTTAAAAAAAAAAGTGCAAAATTGGAAAATTTGTCACAGTACCCAAAAATGTCGTCCAGGGTGACGATTCTCCCCTCATTCAAAAATGTATCAAATGACCTGGGTTTTTTTCTTATTTTTTCCAAACCTATCGCCTATCGCCCCGTACCCGCTTGACGTTGATTTCTGGGACATTCTGTATATAGAAAAAAAAAAACAAATCCTCTTTGTAAATGTAGTCTTAAGTGTCCCTGAACCACCGGAAAGAAATATCCCAGTAGTCTCTTCAACTATAGCGAGACTAGGTACTATAATAGATACTTACCACCATGACAGTCATATTATCGACTTTATGTGATTGAGATTCGCATATGAATTATAAATTAATTCATGTCAAGGCCACTATTGATTAATAAAATTAAGTGTGTTATTATACGTTTTTTTTTATCAATATTTCAACTGACTGACAACTTGAGTTGTCTTTTTAAGATTGAATCAAGGTCACGTGACAGCGGTCAAACTAAGTCATGTAGTAAAATTTTGAACCATAATCTGTGGCTAGAAAGGTCTCATTTTGTACAACAAGTTACTTCGTTACTTACACACTTATTTTATAACAAAGTCTTAAGGATGTGACAAAATTTTTAGCAGTTTTGGCATAATAATGTATAAATTAAATTGTATAAGTTGTTATCGTATATTGTATAAATTATTTGTGCTTGCTAACGTCTAGGGGCCCCGGGTTCGATTCTCGGCGGGGTCAAATTTGGTATTGAACTTGTCTGTGAATTGAAATTTTCAAAGTTGGCTCTGTTGGAATAATTTAATTTAGTATAGACACAAAAACTAATTTTATAAATATTACGTAATAATTGTTTAACGTACAAACACCCCTCTCACCCTTTGTGCATAATAAAAAAAGGCACGAGGCGTTTCATATCGCTTATTGCTTTTGCGCTCTCTAGGCTAAAGACGCATAACCAACTTAGTGACAAAGTATTAAAATATTTCTTATGTTTTATTTGGCGCCCATAACTTAATTTCTAATAGGCTCTGGTCTACATTTGGAAAGTAGTGACGGTTGGTGGAGTTTGGAAAGCTATTTAGACGGATACGATATTTGTCCTTATCAAATTAAATACTGTAGTTACCTTAAGCATTTCATGTACATAATTATTGCCTTTTACACCATGCAATTTAAATGAATATCTTAGGAGTTATCGTAAATTAAAAATTATGCGCAAGAAAATAAACGCGAGACGGGACGTGCAAAATTCGCACCAGTGAGAAGCCGGGAGCGGGTCGCTAGTCTATACTAATATTATAAAGATTTGTATGTTTCTAATGAATAAACTCAAAATTTACTGGACAGAGTTTGAAAATTCTTTCACCTATAGAAAGCTACATTATCAGCGAGTAACTAGGCTAAAATTTTACATAGGTGTACAAATAAGTTTTCGGCTTTTTGATAAAAAAAATTGGGAATTTATTCTGAAAGGACGGTACCTAATGTTTTATTCGAAGTAAGTACCTACGCACTGGATTTTAATGCGGTTTTCACTAATTGAAAGAGCGTTAAGGGAGGAAGATTTTTATTTGTAACTAGCTGTTCGCAGGCGTAACTTTATAAAATATAGCCTATGTTACTCGTTGATAATATAGATTCCTACCAGTGAAAGAATTTTTCAAATCGGTCCCGTAGTTTCAGAGCCTATTCAATGCAAACAAACAAAGGAAGGTTTCTATAATATATATTTCAACGCGGACGAAGTCGCGGGCACCAGCTAGTTCTAAATATTTAAAAAAATCTTGCATTAACCACCACTTTTATGAATGACTTGGTAATGCACGCGCGACTTCGTTCGCGTAACATTATAAAAATATTGACTATGTTACTCGCAGATAATGCAACAACTGTTTTTAAAATATAGTAATGTCGGGTTACGAAAACCCGTTAAAGGAATGAACAAATTCATTCCTTTAACAAAGTCGCAGACTCTTAGTACCTTTTAAAACTAAAGCACTAAGCAGACAACTGACAGATATTTGAAGTGAAGTTTTGACATGGCTGACAAGTGACAATTGCCCTGGTGCAAGCAAAAGTCGACTTTAAGGTGACGAACCTTTTTTTACCTATAGAATATTATAGATATAGAATAGTAGGATGTAAACAATTAGTTCCAGACATCACCGCTTAGCGCTAGTGCGCTTCAATATTCATAAAGAATGACAGTTCATTAAAATTGTCAAGGTTTCTAAGGTCAAATAATTTAATTGGTAGTCGATAATGTTTGTTTTGTAATTCTACTATCAGAACAGTATCATTCATATTCATTCATGTATCGATTTATTTCGTTCTCTTATGGGCTATCATTAAGTATTGGCAAGTAAAGTAATTGCTTATCATCAATGAACAATCTCTTCTCTTTTAAGGTGTTTCCATCTAGCCACAATATGAGCTTTTTTAAACATGCAATAAACATATTCCTGGAGGCACAGACCACCTAAGGCACTTGTAAGCCTCCAGTTTGTCGACCTTAATAATCAGTGTTGCTCCCACTGAAAACTGGAATGCCGTGTTAACGTAACAAAATTTCCGTGTTTTAGAGAAACAACAGAAAAATTGCTGTGTTCACTTAAACATTGCATAATAATAGGCAGAAAGTTGTTAAAAAAAACTGGTTTAATTTATATAAAAAAATTTCATAGTATTAAAATAGGAGGTATAGTTTTAATATTATAAAAATATTAATAGTATTATATCTACTACTTAATAAAATATAAAGAAAAATAAACAAATTTTATTTACCTACCTACTATTAAGTAGGTACACATGATACACTATTCTACTTCATCAGAACCATATAAATCTTTTACATACTCCAAGACATCGCTCTCGTCTTTATTCAAGAGCTGTGGTAATTTTCCTTTTCTTTCATAATTTTTGTCATTTTATCTGGAACTTTAAATGTAGTACAATTTTCTCCATTACGTACATATTGACGGGTTAGTAAAGCGCCATTTATGGTTTCATTGTTAATTATTTATTAAATACTTATTTATTTTAAAATTAATATTAAAGAAAAACAAGAACTCTTAAAATGAATACTTCATGGTTTCTTTAAAGAAACCATGAATGAATGAAAGACCAAAGAATGGAAATTATAAACAAACTGAATCGAGCAATCTTGGCATTTCTTTCTTATCACATGTACAATTACTGTTTACCTGTCTCTGTCCTTCTCACAGCAGTCAATCCCCCGAGCATAAACAACACACCAAAGACATTATACCTAAACAAGATTGTGCTGAAAAAAACGAGCCGAGCGAGAGGGTCTTAATGGGGAGTGCGTTTCTGTCTAATGTAGTAACCATGCGATTTAAATTTGTATGGAATCTCCGTCCTTGAGTCTCTTTTATGAGACTAGAATAACAGACGAGCATACGGTACGCCTAATGGTAAACGGTTGTCGCAACCTACGTTTTCTCTAATATTTACTTAAGTACTACGTACTTAATTTTTTTAGGTATTTTAAAATTTAATATAAAATTTTAAAATTAACAGCGCATATGTTTTAGTTGTGACAAGGCTTCAAACACAATTTTTTTTTCACTTTTTACCTAAAAACTAATGAAATGCAAACGCTCTAGATTGTAGAATATGTTATGGTCACCCTACACTGTATTAGAGAACCAATCAACGATTAATACTCAAAAGACAAGGAGACAATCCCCCTTTCGTGCCTCTCGCTCGGCTCCTTTTCCCCTTTTCTAGCTTGTACAGAAACGTAAACCTTATGTCAACAAAATGGAGCATAATTTGCTATAGACCGATTATCTCAGTGTATAATCTTGTTTAGGTATAATGTCTTTGCAATACATAAATATAGTGTTATATATGATTGTTGCTAAAAATAAAAAAACTACTTGACTTAATTGCCGTGTTTTGTGACATGCCCTGCTGTGTACCGTGTTTTTTTTACGCCACAGACCCTGAAAACCGTGTTACACGGCAATTGCCGTGTCAGGAACAACACTGTTAATAATATAAAAAATGAATTGATACAGCAAATATACAATATTAATTGTAATGATTCAATTTCAATACTGGTAACATTAGGTGTAAATGGGTATTTACACCTAATGTTACCAGTTCAAAATACTTGTTTCTTAAATACCTAATGACTTCGTCATTTGTCTTGACTAACAGCTACTTAATCCTCAATCTATACCTACTTAAATACATAATCCATCCATACTACATTGTAAATGTGAAAGTAACTGTCTGTTTGTTACTTTTTCACGCCTTATACCTACTTAATTAATCAACCATCATGAAAATTTTGCAAACATGTCAGGGATACAGGAAAGGACATTGGGTAGATACACCTTTCATCCGGAAAAAAGTACCCTTGCTGAGGTATTATTTAAAAAAAATCCAACGCCTGGTAAATTTATAACACCAATAAAGACTTCAGCTGCGTTTTGATCGTATATTTTTAAAGATTTTTTATATTTATTTTTCAAAGCGGACGGAGTCGCGGGCACCAGCTAATATTAAAATAAATATTGCGTAAAAGATAAGTCAATAAGTGCTTACTGATATACAAATTGACGCTAATTATTTATTTTGTTTTTAAAAGTGTACTTAAGTATATACCACAGAGTTCATATTATAAGAAAAAAAGTGTTTTTATTATCCTTATTCCCGTACATGCCCGATGCCCAATCAGGAAAAGCATGATAAATTGATAAGCTAATTTAAAAATATTATGCTTAACTATTTAAAAAAAAAACAATAGCTACCTATTTAAAGTAACAAGGTAGGTATTTATTGAGTGTCAATGTGATTTATTTATTTAAAGAAAATATGTTAACACAGCTATTACTCACTCGAAAAATAATAATCCAACTGTCACAATATTACTTATCAATGTAAATAAGTAAATCAAATCACCACATAAACATTCGCTGGGACGTAAGTATAGAAGTTGTGTTATCTTTGCCACTAATTCGAAAAAAAAAACACACTTGTCAAACAAACACACTGGCCGCGCAAAATCCGTTCAAAAAAATGTAAATTTACTTTTAAAATTCGAACGCACGAGCTTCCACTATCGTACACAGAACCGTACTAGAGTAGGTATAATAAATAAAATAATAGCGCCGTCTGTAGCGAAATAGCGACTGATTATAGCGACAGTCATTTGCTGAGAATGACGACACACGTGTAGACGATTATATAACACGCCATTTTGTTGATATTTGAAGCCGTAAACTAATAATTTACCAATTCATCAACTATAACGCTTACAAATCTTGTTAGAGTACAAATATGAAAGGTCATTAAGAAGATAAATTGTAATTTTTTTATTTGTTTTTATCAATCAAAAACCATCATGTTTCAAAAACGTAATCATAAATTACATTGGTTTTACTAAGAAAATAATTACTTTTTGTTTATTAAAGAAACTTGTTGCGTAATAAAAAGACATACCTACTGCGTACCTATCCGTCAAATGATGGTTTAGTTGTAGGTAACAACAGGACCTAAATTGTCAAAACTACATATCACTGTGATGTTTGGAATATTTTTTATAAAAAAAAATTAATTAGCGGTACACAACTCTCCATAAATCTTGCTCTCGTATTGCTCTGATAATGCATTTTTTGGGCAAAAACTTACGTATTATCATTTTTTTTTCTGTTAATATCGTCATGACAGACGGGCTGACGGTAAGTCGGCTAACCTAACCTAACCGTCGCCTATAACACAAGCAACGCCATAGGTGCTGCAATAAGGAATGGACTAATGGGCTCTGGCGTCCCCCTTACTCACTCACCGAAACACAAAACAGCACATATGCTGTTATTTCGCTGTGGTCTTCCGTAATAAGATGGTGGTTTGTTCGCATAAGGACAGGTTCTCATATCGACAGAGTACATACAAGTAAAAAACACGCAATTTACTGCCGTCTTCCGGACGCGCTGCCAAAATGACTGCGATACGCAGTGTGCTCTGCCACTATCCAAAACCAGACCAGAACAAATTTTGAAGTTTCCAAAATTGACCCCGCCAGGAATCAAACCCGGGGCTCCTGAGACGTTAGGCAAGTACCCTTACCACTCATCCAACGGGTTCGTCAATGATACATGCAGCCTTATCAAAGAAATTAAAAAGAAACACAACATATTGAACAAATCGTTTTTATTACTAAATACATGATTTTTTAAAATATTTATATATGAAACATTTCGACATCAAATTTTGAGTACGGCCGCAGTGTAAGCGTTGTAACAGAAACAAAATTAAGTAAACTTCTGTTGCGATTTCACAATTTTTAACCGAATGACTATTCATTTATTATATATATTCAATAACAGACAAAATAGGGCCAAATTATTTTCTATATTTCTACATCGCCACGTTTAGTGTAAAAAATACTTACTAATTATATAAAAATCTATAAAAATTCTAGTTGACGCCTTTTTAAGATTGATAAAAGTTAAAATCAATACAAAAATATCTCAAAAAAACTGCTATTTTTTCTACTGACGACATAAAATAAATAATAAGCTAAATAAAAACAGCAACCTTCAAAGATATTCATTTATCTTATCTCGAATGCCAGTATTTTTTCACTCACCGAATACATAGAGTACCTACTATCATGGTGATTTTTGCAACTCATATCAGTGTCGAAGAATTTCACCACAATCGAAGAAGCCACTATATTCCCTTTACACAAAAAAAGTTAATTTAATTGTTATTTTTCGGTATTGTAAAACCTATAACATATATTGCACAGCATACACAAAATATTACATGAGTACTCTCCTATTTATATAACATCTTAAAATTTTAAAAAAGTCGGTTTTTTTTAATCATGTTACATGTAAACAACAAATTCGTTCCGCCCGCTGTCACTGCGACCGCGCCTTTATCAATTGCATAAATTAAAACATACATTTCGCGTATGGCAAAACATGTCATACCTACACAACTTGTTTTCTATGAACACTTAATTTTACACATTTTTTTGATAGTTTACGCTTTTCTTTAAATATAATATGCAAGTACTTTTTAAATATAAAATTTTGATAAATGGTATAGGTAGGTACCTAATGTTAATATAATCGTTATATAAACACAGTTATTTAGCAGTGTTTATTTATTTACAAATTACAATGAACAATGTTACTCAAACAAACTTTCTTTTTTTATTATCATTTTTCTAACAATATACTATTACTATGGTAACGCATGTATGTAATTTATGATTAACTGGCCAGTACTTATTTTCAGTGAGAACTATTTCCAATACTGTACTTACCTATAGACAATTGAAAGTAATTACAATATAATAAATTGATTTTTGGTACTTGTTATTACACCATAAAATGCAATAACACATTTATATATTATAGAAATAAAATATATTGACAATTACTCAAAATAAAAAACTATATAGTCAGATCACACCGAACGCAATGCGAAGCGAAGTTGCGCGCACTGCGTTTTTCATGTAGCAGTACTATATAGAAATAATTTTATTTACTATAAAAAAATAGTCCAGTACGCGAAAGTGGGCTGTGTTCAAGCGGTCCTTTGGATAAATATTGCACGAGCTAGATTTGTTCGATGGTGCTGGGACGACATATAATAGCTACTGTCAGAATTTGACTTTGACAGTAGTATTTTTAGGCGGTAAAATTAATTTCTTCTTCTTCTCTTTTAATGTCTTGGCTACATCTGATCTTCTCCGATGATTTTGCCATTGTCATTTTTAAAAATAGCAATGTAAAATAGCCTGTTTTTTTTTTTTTTAAAAAAAAAGCTATATAAAATAAGCGATTATAAAATTTAAATTGTCACAATTGGAACACGCGGAAAGAACAACATTGTTCTTTTTTAAATAATATTGTTTAGATGGAACAATTAATTTTTGATTTTACTGCCATTAATTTTGATACCACGGGCTTATATACGAATATATATGCAAATCGATTCTTAAGAAGTAAACTCCAAAAAAAGACAAAATTAAAATCAAAAGTAACAAATTCAGAGACTAGTCAGTCGAGTCCAGTCCACAACTATTCTTTGAGTTTTCCTAAACGGATCCGTTAAGTTCAAAGTCATCATTTGACATAAAATCTGTCACATTATTGACAAGACAGCTGACCGAGATTTGGCCGATACAAAGGGTATAAAAATTATGACGAGGAACAGATTATAATTAGCTCTGACAGGTCGCCTGGAACAGCTATGATCAAATCTAGTCTGGATTAAATTATGCTCGAATTGAGTGCTGGAACGGCAGTATTGCAAAATTAGCTTTGGCAGAAGGAGTGCAGAACACAGCCCGCCGGGTGGCATAACATAACTTTGTGAAAAAAATTGACAAATTTACGTTTGTGAATTTTGTCACATTAGAAAATGTATATAACTTACTTAGAATATATACCTACATATAGGATATAACTCAGTTACGTTTCACTATTAAACCAATCGAGAGTAAACTATCAAAAAATCGTACAAAAATATTATATATGTCCTTACAGTTACCGAGTAATTTCAAAAGAAACTTTTCATTAAAATTTATAATATACGGTGACGTAATTATCATTAAACTGTCAAAATACATTTGCAATTAACAAGTACTAAACGTAAATTACAATTTACATTTAGTACTAAATTTCGATGACAGATAGATAAGATCATAGAGTAAATAGTACTTAACTGGTTTATTAAGTACTATTTCGGTACTCTATGATGATTCAACTGTCAGTGTATGTATGTACTTGAATCTATTAGAATTTCCTATTTGAATTTGTTGTTATTTATATTTAATATTGTTAAAATACCTTTCATATATTGGTTTTTTAGCCCTAAACGACTTGGATGTTTAAATGTGATAAAACAGAGTTTAATTATATTATATCTAATTATTTTTTTATTTGTGATGGCGAACTTTTTAAAGCTTTTTATCGTAGTGAAAAAGTACAATTCCCAAGAAGTACAAATTAAGTACGCCTTTAAAGAGTTCAGCTATACAGACAAAAAAACTGCATACAGAATGGCAAGAATATGTTGATATATTGAAAAAATATTTAAATTATAAAAAGAAATAAATTTTCCCATACAAGAATCTTTACAGGTAGAGTTTTTATATTTTAATAAAATAAAAAATAATCTCGAATTACTTTTTATTTTTGAAAATAAAAACTACGAAAAAAAATAATGATGTTTTTACAACCAGTAACGAAACAGAGAATAAAAATTCCTTTTCGTGACTTCGAAAATTGACCAAAGGGATTTTAATCTACTTTTAGTCGAAACATATGATTATATTATTTAAGAAGTTGCAGTCATAAATAATATAACCTCATGGTGATTTTATATCCTAGATTTCATGGGAATATAATGCATGTACTTGTTATAATTTAAAAAGTTTCTTTCGAAAATTGCCCCACTGTTAATTCCAAAAAACCCTCGAACACACGCGCGCGCGACTATTTGTCGCGCGACTGTGCGGATATGATACGATTATTGCATTAAGCCACAAAAAGAAAAACGACTACACCTCACCGCACTTAAAAATAACGACCATCCGAGATCTGAATCTATCTAAAATGTACTATTATCATATCTTTTACACTATAGACACGCGACGGCGTGCGACAAAAAATCGCACACACTTCACACCCGTCACATCTCAACACACATTATTTAAAAAAAAGACCCAAGATTTCTCTTTTAAACATCTCTCTGTACACATTATTAAATATTATAAACATATACACGTGCGTCTTGTTTCAAGGTAAACGACGCCATCTGTCGGCGTCTCAACAGTAATTATGATGTTTAAATTATTTATTTTATTATTATTATATTTTTCCATTATTATTATTATTATTATACATACATCGCGTGAACCACTTACTTTTTAATATTAATATAATTAACAACAATTAAGTAGCAAAAAACGCTAAACATTACACTGGTACGTTGCCCAAGTTATTATTAGCCTATTTAAATTTAATATTAATATTTTTAGTTTGAAACACATTATTTCGAATTAAAATCTTAAATTTGATTTTGTGTTGAAAAACTATATACATGCAATACCAATCGGTAAATAAGTAGTTAAATGAAATATCGCTGTTGTCAAATCAAAATATTATTATGGTGTGTGCAAAAAGTACTTTTGAAATATTGACAATAAAAGACTTATTTTAAAAAAAAGTTTCATTTGAAACTTAATGTTGTTTTATACGAAACTTATTTGTCTTTTAAACGTGAAAATTTAATAATTGATTTATTATTTTGATAAAATACCTTTTGCACATAACAGATTCTAGCTGCTGCACATAGCCTATTTTATGAAGAGGTCGCAGTTCGATAATAGTTTGATTTGACAACTATGATAAGGTATGCTGGATGACATTGTCGAATTGCATTCAAATGATTACTCAGATAGTGTTGCGACAAAAAAATCGCAACAATACTTTACTTTGCGATTTTATCTGTTTAGTCGCTACAAAACACAATGCACTCCAGACGCACATAAACACTTGGGAATATTGGAATTTGGAGTGGGACAGTTTTAATAAATAAAAATCATATTTATTAAAATATAATATCGTCCTCTATCGTAAAAAAAAAATTACTATTTTATTTTTCACCGATCACTTTTATTGGGCATTTAGTTAGTACGGGTAAGTGCCGCATTTTCCATGGCGCTTTTGACCTTTTGGTCGCGAACTTTAGTATAAACTTTTACAAGTCAAGTCATCAAAGTCAACAAGTCTAGTCGAATACATATAGGCCGATGATGCTTTTCACCGATAAGATTTGCTCTTATTTATATTAAACATCATAAAATTAATATAAATAGTGTAAAACTAAAAATATAACTTTTTAGGCCCTTCGCACATTATGATACTCAAAAGCGACTAGTATCCTAAGCGAGTCTCGAAGTTCGCCCTTTCCACCTATCCCTATTAAGTATCCCTATTTATTACTAAGCATCCTTATCCCCTTATAAGTGGAATTTCCAGACTATCATCACATACATTTGTATGGTAAATCGCACACTACGCTATTTGCAAATTCAAATGCAGAAATTTGAACATTTTCTATGTTTTTATACAAAAACTTTCAGACAACATGAAAAATACATCCAGCGTTTTCTTTCTTTTTCTCGAAGCCGTCTTCTGTTTTTATAAAATACTACCTGTTGCACGCGAACCTATGTTACATAACCTATGTTATGTAGCTTTCTATGGGTGAAAGAATTTTCAAAATGGGTCAAATAGTTTTTGAGTTTATTCATTACAAACATACAAAAATACACATCTTCTCTCTTTATAATACTAGTATAGGAGAAAGACCTCAATTGCTTCTTCGTCACTAGAGTCATATGACATAATTTAAAAGATGAAAGACGTTAAAATGTTGAGTTGTTCATATAGAAATGTTAAAATTAGGTTCATTTTCAGTCGCGTAAAGTACGAACCTCGAGTCACGAACGATTACGCAAAATGCTATTCCACTCGAGTATCTTATCTTATGAGTATCGCGTAGTGTGTAGAGGGACTTATATTATGGAATATAAAAATAAACATGAAAAAAAAAAATTGTTACTAAATCAGTTTTACGTGGGTATAATATATAAAAGAGGGATAAAATTTAAATTCTACCCAATAAAAAACAACTCTATCTGAGTAATCGTTCGAGTTTTAAAGCCCCCTGTGTCGTTTTGACTCAGTCAAAACTTTGAGGCAATCTGGTCCGTTTATTTAAGTATTGATCTCAAAACTGCCCGTTTGGGTGCAAATTTTTTAATTTAATTGAGAAAAAGGGAAGTTTCCCTTTTTTACACATTTTTTTTGGGTCCAAAATAAACACTACGGACATTATCTGGCCGAATGTCCTGCCTTTTCATTGTCACTGCATCTACAGTCTTCGTTTATCGAGTCTAAGGACATAAGACTCTCTTGAGAAGTTCTTAAGCAAGACCTACATCTCGAATCTACCGAATTACTGGTGGCGTCTTCGGAGACAGACTCCAAAGACCTGAGGCTTTCTACTGATGTCAATTTGTATGACTTTCTAAAGTCCGCTATTTCATCTTCGCTCATGTTCAAGGCTAGGAGGGAATCTTTAGCGATTTTTCCCAGGGACGAGACCTTTTTCTTCTTTTTAGAAATTATTGAATCCATTTTCGACAAGGAGCACGGTTTGTTTAAACTCTCCGGCAAAGATTTCGGACTAGATCCGGTCCTGGCTCTCAATTTGGACCTCCTCTCTGGTATATCTCTGGGCGTGGTTGCACTTTCTGGCACTTTGAAGGCAATTTTCTTTGTAACTTCCTTATCAATGTCCAAAGACTGCAGTCTAGCCGACAAGTCTTCTAAAGAATTAGACTTTTTCAGCTTAGCTCTTTCAGGAATCACCGGGGAAGACCTGAGTCCTTTCATTTCTTTGGCAGTGAACACTTCAGGCACTTCTACTGCCTCGTCAATGATCAATTCCGGTGATAAATCCAACATTTTCTCCTTAATCTCTGCTTGTTTCAATTCTTCCGCTAAAGAACTTCTAGTCTCATTCACTTGATTATGATTATCTATAAGGCTCAACGCTTCTTTCCCCAAATCTATATTACATTCCATCTTCTCCAATTTTATATCTAGTGATTCGTCTAGAGTTTCTTCGATCGTTGCTATCGGTGCTAAATTATCTTGAACCTTAACGTCATCGTGTTTTAAACTATTTTTGTCTGTTTCCATTTCTTTTTTCTGTTTCTCACTCAGTTCTAGAGCTAGACTAGTGCTCATGGTTTCAGTCATTGTGTTCTCTGGGCTTATGTTTTCCTTTATACCTCTTATGACTTTAGATGACAGTTTGTCAACGGGTTGTCCTTCGGGACTTGATTGCTTTTCTAATGAGTTTTCAGAACCAGAAGCTTTAAGAATGGCGGCGAAGGTTTTCTGTTTTATTTCCTTCGCTTCTGGTATACTGTCTTTTATAGCACTATTCTCTTCGTCGGCCGGTAAAATATTTAAATCGTTGGGTTTATTGAGATCCGTATCGCGTTTTGCGTTACTTAAAACTAAGTTTTGTACTATGGCGTCGGTGGTTCCGGTGTCCGAGGTCACTTGGAACTCGCTCAGAGTGTCTGTGTCTGTTGATGGAGTTTTTGAATCTAGTTTTTTTGAAAACGACTCATCCACAAACGACACTTGCACTCTCTCCGATAGAGTGGAGTCTTCCGATAGGCTGTCGTCCTTCTCCACTTTATCCGAACTGCCCCATGACCAAAAAGAGCTCGTCAATGAGCTGTCCTTTCTTGGTGGCGTATTCGAAGCAGACCTTCTTTCTTCGTCATTCTGTGAATTGCTCCTTGAAAACAGGCTGGTAGGATGTTGGAACAAACTCAACAACTTGTCCAAGTGGGATGGCAATTTGGATTCCACCTTTTCCTCGGGCTTCGTCAGGTGGAAGCTCGCCGAGGGTGCCACCCAAGAGATCTTTCTCATCCTATCCAAACCCTTCGTCTTCAGAGCCGGAACATCGAGCAAACTGGACGTCCTCTTTGGGGATGACGTATCTTGAAAATTCCTCTTAACGTTGTCCCTTAAACTAGAGTTATTTGTCAGCGTTCCTTCGTTCGACGAATCGTCTCTACCTTCTGAAGGATTTTGCAGCGAATACTCTATTCCCGAATCCGCCGATGTGACCATAACCTTTTCAGTTTTGGACTCTAATGAACTAACACTAGCCTCTAGACTTGACAGGGAACCGTGTATCTTTTTATCCCTGCTAAACAATGGCGAGACACTATCGTTTGAGCTTACTGAAGTATTGAGCGTTCGTCCGGCTGGTGTCACGTCACTGCCAGACTCTATACTGCTCTCCGCCGATATGACAGGTTTTCTTCTGTCCAATTCGCTGTCAGATTCGACAGACTCCTGTATTATGACAGGTCTCAACGTGTGCTGACTCTCAAGTGCGCTCAGACTCTCCATAGAACTGCCAGATATCTCTAGCGAGCTGCTACTATCGCAGAAAGGCGATCCAAACTTTCTGCCCATCAGTCTAGAAACTTCCAAATCGGGACTGTCCAAGCTCGACTCGCTTTTATTCTTTTTTAAAACTACACTCTCTTTAAAACTAGCAGGTACATTTGTATTAACTATTTCTATCACATTTTGCGCTTTCAAAACTGCAGTTTTCATTGTCGTATTGCGCATCTCTTGTATCAGATTGCCTAGATCTTCCGTTATAGCTTCTATCTGTCTCATAGGTTTACCTATGCTATGCTCGTCAACTTTCCGCGTCTGTGTGCTTACACATTGTACATCAACACCAACACTATTTACAACTCTCTCGTTCTCGTTTACATTATCGCTAATTTCACTATTTACATTTTTACAAACACTATCACTATTAATATCACTTTTTATTAAATTCGCTTCATACCTAAAAACATTCTTGTTCACTTCATTCACACGCTCATTGATCACTGTGTCACCTATATTATCATTGTCTATGACCCTAATTTCTATATCTCTCATTGGTAAACTTATAAATTCAGAATGCAACGGATAAGTTGCTATATCCAATCTCGGTTTGCACACTAATGCTTTTGTAATATTCGATAAATCTTGTATAACTGGTGACGTATGGATAACGTCTTCAATTTTTTCTTTATTATCATCCTCATTTGACAAAATGGGATTACAAATTTCAAATTCAGAACTGACACTAGTCACTGGTTCTTCAGCCGTTATTCCACATTCATCCATTACTTGTGATGATTCTTTTGGAACATTACTATTACCGATAGCGTTTGTTATATCGACATTTTCATGTGAATCTTTAACTTTAAAAATATTATCTTCAGATTTAATTTTGCTCGTAACGTCATTTGATTCGACTGATTTTGATTTTAAATCTTTTTCTAAACATGAATGTGTAGGAATACAATCATGTATTCTTATTTCTGCTTCTATTATTTTAGTTACATCGCCGGCGACTCTTTTAACTTTAACTATTTCATCATGTTTGTCTGAATTCTTTTCTATTAGTTCAACTTTTGGATTTTCTTTAAGCTTGACTATTGAATCTTTTGAAGATTTTTTATCGATCGATATCTCGACACGAGTTTCAACTTCATCTTCAAACTCCGCTTTTCTATCAGATTCGCCAATTTCCACCGATACATTTTGTGACGAATCGTTCAATTCTTGCTTCGATTGAACACTTTTTTGTGAATCTATCTTCGGCAAATACTGTGTTTGCGTCGGCGTAAGGCTGTTGTATATCGTATCGTAATTTCTCGTCACAGAAAATCTTGATTGTTTCGGTGTTTCGCTTGGTGAAAATTTCGATGAGACTGGAATTCTTACAGGCTCCGCTACCTGAAAACACACGAAAAACATATTAATAATAATCATCAATAATTTATATGTTACGAGAACAAAACAAAAATATTGAATGAGCAATAAAAAGAAATTCACAATCACACAATCGAAATTAAAAACTATCCCAGCTCGAATTCGTGTAAAAGTTAAAATAAT
This sequence comes from Synanthedon myopaeformis, assembly GCA_944738685.1. Lineage (NCBI taxonomy): Eukaryota > Metazoa > Arthropoda > Insecta > Lepidoptera > Sesiidae > Synanthedon > Synanthedon myopaeformis. The sequence continues at coordinate 2,890,759 of OX122943.1, forward strand.
ATAAGCCTTTGGTCGTGTGATAAAGTTATAGAGCCACACGATCAAAGGCTTTTAGAAGGATATTAGATAAATCTGATAATATTAGATAAATCTTTTAGAAGGATATTAGATAAATCTGATATCTTGCTTAAACAAAAAGATATTTCCAATTGCATAACTAGGCGAGCAAGCCAACAGTTGTCTTACCAAAGGTACGAACAACATGTGGTAAAAAAATGGTTACTTTTGAGGGAGCACAACTTTTTAACAAATTACCGTTGCATATAAAACAGGCAAAATCTTTTGGAGAATTTAGATCCAAGCTGTTGAAACATATTATGTTAAATGTTTAAATGTTTTAATGTGATTTTGTTACAATCCGAAACAAATATTGTATATAATTTTTGTCTGCCATTCTTCTTCTTTAATTAAGTCTTTTCTTATTTTTTTCATGTAAGTAGCTTTAAGCTTTAATGAGAATGAATAAAGATATATACATATATATATATAAACATTTTTTTTACAAGGCAAAGGGCTGTTTTACAAACTAGTGTATTGTATACACACCTGAACAACTTTAAATCTTGACTGCGATGGACTATATGTACGAGTTGGCGTCGACGGACTCGAGCTGTCAGTGGAAGACTCCCTTTCGGGCGTTACTCTGTTTACCTGTCGGTTGCACAAGTATATATTTATTTAAAGAAAGAAAGAAAAAATAATGTTTATTTGATGTGTATGTTAAAAACAATTAATAAATGTGCAGTCTTAAATTTAATTTAATTTAATTTTAAACACACTAGGTACAAAAAGCGCGTTAGACTAATTTATAATAGAAAAACTACACATCATCTATACAATGTTAGGATAAAATAAAATGTGTAAGTGTATTGTGTGCGTGTGAATGTGTGTATGTATAAATAAAATAAATTATTGTTAACGACCCTCTACTACTTCGGGTACATTAATTAATTCACTTTATGTTTAGTTTCAATTAATTTTATCGTTCGACTTATATTTATATCAGAACTATAATTCCAATTATAATATGTGTCAACATACGACGACGACAACCTCTCTACCCGAACGCGTTCATTCAACATCATGCCACCGAATGAATCTGAATTAATGAGCACCTCTTCAATCAACTTCAGTCGTCATAAATAGCAGTCAACTCGAATGTTTTTTTTTTTTTTTTATAAAAGATGGGTTTGCTCTTGACCAACAACCAACTGTGTAGCAAGGATGAGGTCTAAGATGGAGCGAATCTCATTCTCAACCCAGAAGATGCCTATTCACTCGAACCCAGAAGATGCCCATTCACTCGAATACAGAAGATGCCCATTCACTCGAATACAGAAGATGCCCATTCACTCGAATACAGAAGATGCCCATTCACTCGAATACAGAAGATGCCCATTCACTCGAATACAGAAGATGCCCATTCACTCGAATACAGAAGATGCCCATTCACTCGAACCCAGATGATGCCTATTCACTCCAACTTTGAAAACATTTGGGTTATTTGTTGCTCCAAAGCCTAAATTGCTCAATTTTGTACATTGTAAAGTATTGTGGTATTTTATAATTTATAGAAAAGTGTAATAAAATGATCATAGAAAAGTGCATGAAGTCTATATTATAGTTATTATACAGATTTTGAAAATTCTTTCACCTATAGAAAGCTAACGTTATCACCGAGTAACATAGACTATATTTTTCATAAAGTTACGAAGACGAAATCGCGTGCGACGACTAGTTTGAAATAGAGTAAATTAATAGTGCAAGAGAAGCATGAACGAAAATAAATCCTTATTATATGTATATAAAAATTACGTGTCACATGTGTATGTTCGCGATGAACTCCTAAACTACTGAACCGATTTTGATAAAATTTCGTAACTATATATAATTTGGTCTAACTTAAAAGATAGGATAGTTTTTTTTTTTATCACAATTTATAGTATTTATTTATTGCAAATTATTTGTTTATTATATGAGAGACTTATAAATTACCTTACACCGCCATCTGTGAGAATCTTATGGAACTCACAGGTGTTGTTATGGAACTTATTTTAAAAGTGAGTTCCATAAAATTCTCACAGATGGCGGTGTAAGGTAATTTATCGGCTGGATCGAGTATATATTGATTAAGTATAAAAATTGAACCCCGGACGAAGTTACGTATTATGTGTGTGTATATATATATATATATATATAAAACTGACCGAGAATCTGTCCGTTTGCACGGCCGGTATGGGACTGCCGGCGGGCGATGGAGCAGGGGACCTGAGTCTACCACCACGCCTCTCCATCTCCTCGACGCCCTGCATGCCCTGGAAGGACAATCATCTCACATCAATGCCATTGCCGTTTGGCATTCTCTGTTCCATCCTTTACCATTCTACATTTAGTATAGTTTATCTATGCATATAAAAGACCTTGCCCAATGAGGCGACATGTACCTAAGGGAAAAGCCTTAAATAAAGATTTAAAAAAAAAAAAGCGGTCAAAATACAAAATATTTATTTTCTCAATTAGGTTTCTAAAAGAAATTTAAATTTACACAGCGATCGTGCGTTTGCGTGAATTGTCATGCGGCATGACATGCGTTTACGTGAATTGTCATGCGGCATGACATGCGTTTACGTGAATTGTCATGCGGCATGACATGCGTTTACGTGAATTATCATGCGGCATGACATGCGTTTACGTGAATTATCATGCTGCATGTCGTGACACCGCATGATCGTCTAGGGACCGCTTAAGACCTTTCTCCTTCGCACATTACCATACACATTAAATACGATACGATGCGGTGAGGTTGCCTTCTTTTTTAATTTAATTAATTTAAAAAAAAAGGAACTTATTTTTCAATCTCATTCTAGAACAAATGTACAGTAGTATCCGACTGATATGGCTTAGGGATGTAATGTAATGTCTGCGCAGAAGAGGAATTTTTAAAGCGTGGGAAATGCTCACACTTAGTACCGCTAATGGTCGCCAGATGGCGCCACAATAACGTATATGGTATTATGAACCTTATAGATATTTAATGGATCTGAAAGGCGTTCACTCATTTCCTAAATACATCAAAGCTATCGAAATCGACGACATCTATAACTACTAATATTATAAAGAGGAAAGATTTGTTTGTTTGTTTGTTTGCATTGAATAGGCTCCGAAACTACTGGACCGATTTGAAAAATTCTTTCATTGTTAGGAAGCTTTATTATCAGCGAGTAACATAGGCTATATTTTATAAAAGTGTGCTACTTACAGCTAGTAACATATATAAAAATAAAAAATATTACAACTGATTATTTTTATTATTGATCCCAAGGTTGCGAACCCCTGAATGTGTGTTTAAAAACTTTAATAGTTAATAGTAGTGAACGGGCTCGAACGCAAAACGCAGACTCACCCTGTTAATGGTGAGGCTTGTTTGACACGTGAGACTGATCTTCCTGTGCGCGCGACGGTCTGGCGACGCCGCCGGCGCCGGTTCGTTGCGGCGACATGCGGCGCGAATGTCGCGCGTCAGTCGCGCGACAATCGCACCCTCGCTGTCCTCCACCGACAGATTCGTGCTGTCCTAAAAGGGGAGATGGATTGTCTACAACGTTGGGAGTATTGTTTTTCTTTTAAATATTACATACAGGACGAACACGGTAGTGTTAAGTATAAGGGGGTGAGGTAATGGGCTCTGGCATCCCTTAATCACTGTTATATCTGCTGTTATTATTTCACGGTGGTCTTCTGTAAGGGGGTTGGGGGTATTTTATTTGTAAAAAGCTCTTGAAATTATATTATAATATTTAGATTTTTGTATTTAACACTTTTCAAAAAAAAATATTATTTCACATCTCTTTTGCCAGAACCTATCACCCTATCCCTTCCTTATACTTTATCCTTAACCATACTATGGCGTTGCTTGTGTTATAAGCCAAGTACCATCAAGTGGACCGTTTGCTTGTCTGTCGACCTTAATATAAAAATAATAATCCATACTCTAATATTATAAATGTGAAAGTAAATCTGTCTGTCTGCTACATTTTCACGCCTTAACCACTCAACCGATCATCACGAAATTTTATATACACGTTGTCAGGGATACAAGAAGGGACATACGAGTAGGAAGTCCTGTTTCAGAGTGATCGTCTAAAAATATAAATTGGGCGCCACTGTCGCTTGGCGGCGCCACCGTTGTCACATCGATAACGATATCAGGCGTTATTACTCATATATTTTCTTTTTGCAATGCGGACGAAGTCGCAGGCACCAGGTAGTAATAATAATAAAAATATATATTTATTAGCAAGTTCACTCACAGCGGCGTCGTCCAAATCTATTTGTGTGAGAGTTGTGTTGTCCTTCATCGCTGACAAAATCGCTTGAAGACTCTGACTGCCGAGACGGTTTTCGCGAAGATCCAACCTCTGAAAACATTTTCAAAATAGCACAATCACAAAAATTAAATACAACACATTGGGGCTGACCTATCCAAAATAAAAAACAGAAATACAAGTTTAACCCTTCAGCGGCCAGAGTCGAATTTATCCGACAAGTATTTCGCCAGAGCCGGCATATGTACGACAAATTACTCTACATGTTTGTATAATGTTTATTTTTAAATCATTGAGTTGCTTGCTCTTGAAAAAAAAAAAAAAGATTTACGAGTCAGGCGCTAGAGGCGCACGACAACTCCTACAAAACCAAGCGGCTAAAAGGTTAATAAATTATTTCAGAACAAACTTGGGCCATTGCATCGTCTATTATAGGTCATTAAAGAGTCATCCTTTTGTCCGTGATTCCGACACCAGACATTTTATTTGTTTATTTATTGGACGTTGTAACGTGACACTGTCTATATATATAGTAAAGTTGTGTTCTTGTGTTTGTTTTTGATCGATTTATTTTCTCATTTAGCTGTAATTTTAGTACATTGGATGTTGCTTAGAGCTGTGCCTACTGTAATTGTTGCGTTGGAGGCCTTGTATAATTCTAATAAACAATTAATAATAATATTTTATTTATTCACAAATCTATAAAAAATATAAGTTTATAAACATAATTCAATGTTATATAAACATATACAACATACAATTATGTTGAGTAACCTTACACCTCCATCTAACTTAGACGCTGGATTCTTCTAAGGTCAATAATATTATTTTATGTTTTACATTGGTACACATCAATTTGCTTACAAATTACAAATAAAAATAACATAATTATATTACATACTTATATTAAATATATATCTGTGGCCTGGTGCTAAAAGGGCCAATATCTATATTCCTATCTTTCGGTAGAATAAGCATTAGAACAATGAACAAGAATTGATAGTTACAATTTACATGTTATATTGTAGTATTACTAAAATATCTTTTTGTTATTGTTAGGACAAATAAATATCATTCTTTTTCAACAACTTTGCTGTTAAATCCCATTTTTCACAAAAAAAGGACTTTGGCCCTTTTAGCACCAGGCCACAGACATATAATAAAATATTGAGAGTGAAATTAAAATTGTGGCACTTACTTCTGAGCAGTGCAGAACACCTGAAAAGAAAGAAAGCAACATATTATGTACCTGTAAGGTCGAGTCGGCTCTGACCAATTCGGCCAAGGGTCTAGCCGCGTCCGGGCCGAGGCGCACCGCTTGGAGACCGAGCGAGACTAGAGTGGCGCCGCGCGTTAAGGCGCGCACCGCCTCGCCGCCGAGCGCGTTCCTGCCCACGTTCAACACGCACAGGGACACGCACACCCTTAGCGCGCGGTTCAAGTGGTGTGCGCAGTTGCGTGTCAACTGATTGTTCCACAGCACTAGGAACGCCAGACCGCGCGCCTCGTAACCGCCGATCACTGCGATCACATCAATTCTATTTATCTCTATCTCTACGAGTGTATATATATATATATATATGTCGGAGGAAGCTATGAGTCTAGTTGATTGTTATTTATGCGTAACGCAAAATATTAATTGTTTACAATGTAATCTAGTTTTAAAAATCTTAATTTTATTTTATTTCATTTGTTGCATCTTTCTTATGTTTAAAAACCTTACTAATCTAATAAAAGTATTGAATATTGTTAACTTAACGCGACCAATCAGAGCAAAGCACATGCTTCGAGCGGGGTCGTGGCGCTACACTTGAGGTGATGCGGTAATTGTGTTTTTTTCCTTGGGAGATGAATAAGTGAGAAAGATCGATCGAGTTGGATCATTGTAGTTTTGATATTAGCGTTCTATTTTATAGTTTGTTGAAGTAAGGTAGGTGCCTTGAACCCGCTGCTCGGTCTAAATATTGTAAAGTGACAAATTTCTGTTTATTTCTTAATTAAAATCGTATAAATCAGTTTTTATTGTATTTTGTGCTTGCATTTAACCCTAATGACGCCCACTAAACCTGCAACCACTTATGACCATGTCGAGGAAAACAATGTTTCTCCGACATATATATATATATATATAAATTACATGTCACGTGTGCTTCTGCGAGATGAACTCCAAATAAAACTTCCAAACTGTGTGTGATTTGTTCCAAAAGAAAAAAAATAGGATAGTTTTTAATCTCAATTTATATTGTTTTTTTTTTTTTAAATTGCAATTTATTTGTTTATTATATGACAAGGAGTTATAAATTACCTTACACCGCCATCTGTGAGAATCTTATGGAACTCACAGTTGTTGTTTTGTTGTTGTTATGTAACTTATTTTAAAAGTTCTCACAGATGGCGGCGTAAGGTAAATTATCAGATGGATTAAGTAAATATTTATTATCAAAATTGCACCCCGGGAGAAGCCGGGAGCGGGACAGCTACTCTAATATATATAAATTACGTGTCACGTTTTTTGTGCGCGATGTACTCTCTAAACTACTCAAACGATATTTGATAAAACTTCGTAATTATGTGTAATTTGGTCCAAATTAAAAGATTGGATAGTTTTTATTTTGCACTCGACTACCCGGCTTCACAACATATATATGTTGTGTTGGTTTGTGTATTACTCAAAAACTAGCTGACGGACTGGACTTGAAATTTTTACACAATATGCAATCCGCTTCAAGGATTGATCATATCAATTCTTCGCGTAATAATATAATCTGCCATCTGCCGAAAGCTTGGAGAACTAACTCGCCAACGAGAACCGCTGTCACATTTAAAGTGGAAGTTAGCCGTTGCTATGGCAACCGAGTTAATATAATACTGAGCCACAGGCCACACAGCGAAGGGTGCAATCGTTCAATCTAGTTTATTTATTAATTTTCCAAATGGGTACACCAATAGCACATATAAAAAAAAAACTTACAATAGATATAAAATAAAGTACACAGATAAACTAAAAACTAGAAATTGAGACGACCGATATATAACACGACGACGATAGCAACTAAAAAATAATTTTGTATAATTTTTTTTTTTTTTTTTTCAATTTTTAACTGCTTTTAAAACTTGTACCATTAACTGAGGCGAATGACATTGACGTTTGTGACAAGTCAATGTATTAGTAGGAATTTTCTAAACAATTAATAGTTATGATGTCCAAATTGATGTGACGTGTTGAATCAAATATCACCAACGAGGGTGAAATAGAGATTAATGACAGAGAAATTACGTGGAAAGTGATGCGGTGATACCGGCGAGGTGACGGTAGATGGCGGTGTGTGCGTCGACTGGTCGATCAGTGCGTCCGCCACGTGACCGACACCCTTGTCCTGTAATGTTCAACGAGGAAACTTTACATTGACCACTGTATCTGGGTTTAAGGCTTGTTATTTATTTATTATTATTTATTATAAACAAAATCTACAAACTACAAGTGAAAATTCTAAAAACATTAGTCTCATCTAAAATTAAAAATAAATACTACAACGATGAGAACGGTCTTTTTAAACACTGTAAGATTTTACCAATAAACCATCAGTTTTCGTTTTCACTACTGAAAGAAAATTTTTTTAACGAATCCTTAAAAAAATTGATAGAATATATCCTATATGCACCAGAGCAATTTCAAAAAAACGGTTACGTACACAACGCTCCAATAATACTACCGCTTACATTGTCCCACACCTTATCAATAATCTACCTTCAGATCTATGTAACAATATAACAATTAAAAATATTAAATTTAAGTTAAAGCAATATTTTTTAAACTGTAATTAATAGTATATAGTTAGATTTTATTAATAATTACAAATGATAACACGAGATTAAACCTCAGTGGTTTTTAGTGTTATCATTTTACATGTTATTTTATATATTAGTCTTAAAATTGTTAAATATTATAAATAAATAAAATAAAATTTATTTATTTATTTATTTATATTAGGGAAACATACAATATCTCGCTACACATTATAAATATACATACAAGAAAAACATAAATCAGCAAAGTTTCCACTAAATTACTAAAACATATTTTATAAATTACAAGTCACACAAGAATATTGGAGCTGGTAGAAAACATACATACAAAAAGGTAAGAATTACACAAAAAAAAAAAGAAAGAGAAAACCAAATAAATAAACCAGTTAACAAATAACATATAACATACAAAACAAACAAATAAACTGGCTGCAACAAAAAGGAGACTACAAAACTATATTTTCGAGAGCTTGTTTAAGGCTTCGTTTAAAGGCTCCTATAGGACAACCAAAAATATCCAGATCTAGCAATCACTTCATTATTTGAGCGACAATGAAAGCCTTTAAGCGATTCGGAGCTCATACTATGTTTAGTAAATACTTTGATATCATGAATTTCTTCTCAAAATCGTCATCTTGACTTTATGTAATGACGATCATAAGAATAAAAAATTTTTTTTTTAATAATTTTATTTAGTATATATTATGTTAAAAATTAAATTGTCTCAATATTTAGAAATAATTGGATTAATAATAAAATATGAAAATTATAAAATTGTTTTATTTTGATTTTGTTCACACTAGGCTAGTAATTTATTCGAGTAGCACCAAAACGTGTCTGAGCACCAAAAATAACACCAAAAAAAATTTTTTTTTTCTCCTTATTGTTTTCATGCATAATTAGTGCTCTAAACACGGAATTTAACATGCAAATAAGTAAGGCACATAGATTTTCAATATAATGCCTATTTAATAAAAATTAAAAAAAAAGCATATTATTATAGTAACAACAATTACAAAAATGTAAATAAATTTAAATTTTACAGTAAAAAAATGCTAATTTTACAAATTATAAAAATGTCAATAAATTTATTAAAATCTTCATATTTATGATATAATTTTTTGAAGGAGGATTTCTTTGCAAACCAGTGTAATTTATAACCGCTGTTTACTATATATATAGTTTTCAACTATCAGCAGTAAACTAATCAACTTAACAAACTATAATACACAAACGCAATTGGGGAGAGTTTGCGTATCCTATACACTCGCGTGCAAAAAAAATAGTCACTCTTGTATCAAATACAATTAGTGTCACTTAATAACTCTTGAGATACAGGTGTCAAACTTAGTTCGGGAGTTTGAGAATTATTATACCTATCCCAAAATTTGCATTCAATTAAGCTTGTGTAGACATGTGTTTTTGTGAAAATAAAGAATTATTATTATTATTAAACACAAAAAAAAATAAAAAAAAAAATAAGAAATTTGTTATAAAATAATCTCAGCACCGTTGCCAACTTAAGATGTCGACGTGTACTATACTCTATCTATAAGTATATAGTGTACCTGTATCTGATTGTTGGACAGATCCAAGAGTTGTATATGAGAGTTGATCCGCAGCAAGGAAGCGATGTGCAGAGCGTCCGATGCGACCAAATTATTATCGCCTAGTCTCAACTCGCGGATCGAATGGTTCGTCTTCAACGCAATCACTGAAACACCAATAACAATAAGTGTTTAAATAAAGGTCACCTGTAAGCATATTATATATATATATATATATAGCAAGCGAGCAAAGGTATATATATATATATATACCTTTGCTCGCTTGCTATATCTGCTTTTAGGATTTTGTAATAAACGCGTTCAACCAAACAAACAAACAAACAAACTTCAGCTTTATAATATTACTAAAGTATAGATTGTCTCCAACCAGGGGGCTCGGTGTTTTATTTATTTATTTATTATCTAACACGTATTTACTCACAAGATGATTACAATGTCTGGAAACCATTATAAGGTTTGACTAGACATTTTATTTGAAGTTGTAAACCCGAGCGTAATTATAAATAAAAAATAAATATCCACAGATCACCATCTAGTTCCACATTAAGCAACTAATGCTTGTATTATGGATACACCAGAAAGTTGATATAATACATAGATTACTTTTTTTTTTTTTTGTAAATACATACATATTATAAATAGAAAACATCCATGACTCAAGTGCAATGGTAAAATGTTAACACATAAACATTTGCCCGTAGCGGGATTCGAACCCGCGACCGTTTGGTTAACAACAGCTAGGTTTACTGGCCACTAGACCAAACGTGTCATCATAATTCCAGAGATGGTCAACTTGCTAGGTCAGGTTAGGTATAAATGAGACTCACCCAAATTGAGCAAAGGCTCCCCAGAGACGGCGGTCCTGTGCAGGCATAGAGTGCGCAGACGACACGTGGTCGCTCTCAGTGCTCGCGCGAGCACCGGCGCGTGCGACGGCTCCATCGGACCCTCCCTCACTTCCAACTCGCACAGGTCGGCGCTCTTCTTCACCATGCGCGACGCCGCCTGCCAACCCCTGATGCCGAACTGTCTCGGACCGCCGATGCACACGGTCGTCGCGCTCTCGTAGTACTCGAGCATGTCGAATATCGCCTCCTGCCGAGGTTCATTATTTTTTTTTATGATAAAGATACCTATTAACACACAAACGTAAAGAAACATTAAATAAATAAATAAGAGAAGAGATGTATGTGTAGTGTATGTATTGATGCCTAATGTAAGCGTTTTTTAATGCATGCATGGCGTCTCTCTCTCTCTCTCTCTCTCTCTCTCTCTCTCTCTCTCTCTCTCTCTCTCTCTCTGTGTGTGTGTGTGTGTGTGTGTGTGTGTGTGTGTGTGTGTGTGTGTGTGTGTGTGTGTGTGTTACATCGGTTCAGTTATAATCTGCTTCGGTTACATGATGGGTAAGGTGGAAGGCGTAGTTTAAATAAAACCGAGAGTGGACTAGAATGAAGGTCTATATTGCTTTGTAAACATGTTGAGTACAACACCTTCGCAATTATTTAAAAGTACCTAACATTGTCGAAGTTACAAACAAGCCGTCAAAGTTTTAATAATTAATTAATTAGACACTTGGGTTTTCGCGCAGCCGAAATGTGAACGCGTGACGTCACGAGGCGCCCGTCAGATTTAAACCAACATAACTCACCGCCCCTTCATCGTCAAGCTCCGCGTTGTCTATCTCGATCCTTCTAAACTGCACCCTCCGCAACAAGGCTTCGAGGGCGTCCGCCGGGGCCGATCCGAGCAGTCTGCATTCTGATAGTGTGAGCCTTGTGGCTCTCGTGCCGCCACCGATGCAATTCTCCGGCAATTCCTGCAACGGTTTCAATGCAAGAATAAAAAAAAAACTGCACGTCAGAAGTTAAAACTACGCCATTTGTTAACATGTTAACAAACCATTGACGAGTTAAGCTTATTGTTAACCGAGAAGTACGTACTGATTCAGGTAGATTGCGCTTAATTCATACAATTAAACTTCAATGAGGGTGTCGCTCAGAGAGCGTGACGACGCCAATTCACTGTTTTTGTCCGCCATACTAAAAGTCCCCGGCTACTGTGGTCGGCAGCTCAGTTGCCAGTCAATTTTGTCAGTGTAAGATATGTCAGAGCCCATTTCACCATCCCTTTCCAATATATAATCATTAATACTACTTTAGTAGGCAGATTGCTCTTGGAGCACCTGTGGCGTTGCTTGCTTTGTAGGCGACGGTAGCCACTTTATACCATCAAGTGGACCTTACCTTAACATGATAAAAAAGACTATATGGAGACAAAGTCCTACCCGTATCTGCTCAAGAACAGATTCGATGGCCGCCGTGTTGTGCTTCCGACAGGACTCCAGATATTCAGCGGCGAGTTGAGCGCGAGTCTTCGTCGGTACTGAAAACACCAAAAAAAAAACCACATGAGTTTGTTTGTTATGCTTTCACGCCTTAACTAGTCCACCGATCATCATGAAATCTTGCTGAAACGTTGTCAGTGATACAGAAAAGGATATAGAGTACATTTCATCCGGAAATAAAATACTGTTAAATTCAAGCTCAAGTGGGGTCTTTCTCAATAAAAAGCAGGCAACCGCCATCAACCATACTCGCAGGACCTCGCTTAAACCGCTTTAAAATCCGTTGTGTAGTTTTTAAAAGATCTAAGCGACCATACAGAGCGATTAGGTATATTTTATGCTATGTAAAAATAAAGTCGCTATGCAGATATGCAATAAAAAACCGGGGGTTAGAGTTTACAATTAATTTTGACTAAAATGTATTTTCTTCCTTCTTTTTTTTATTCTCCAAGTTGAGATTATTACGGGGTCAACAAGTGCGAATACTCCGCGATGAAATCTACAAGTTGTACGCGCTGCATTTTTATTCGTATTGCTTTAGTAATAAAACCTATTTTCGTACGAGAGGCGACGGTGGTGATGTCACAGAAACGGATGACCCAGTATCAAGCAACGCAGTTTTCTCCCCCCACGCTGGCGCCAACATAACTTTCATTAACTTGAACTGGGGTAAGATATTCCAACAGGAAACGCATCTTGAAATTTCAAAACACATCGATAGGGTTATACAATAGGTACATGTTGTGTTATGTGGAATTTTGTCAGCTAACTTGCAACCTCTATTACGTAGCTTTTGTGTTAATAGTTAATAGGCGACGGTAGTCACTTGCCATCAGGTGGATCGTCAGCCTGTCTAACTATCTATTTAATTCCATGTTTTTACATTAAATGAATAATTCTTAATGTCCCTATGTCAATCAGTTCCCTCGTAGTGAGCTTTAAAACTACACGGTAAATTAAACATTATAAAACCCCGACTTTCTGTTGAGCCCAAACACACTAATTCTGCTGTAAGTTGCTAAAGAGTATATTTTTTTATTTTATTTTATTTTATTAGGGAAAACGAACAATTAAGTACACTTTATATATTAAATTTGAAAAAAGAGAAACATACATAAATAAAGGTACTTGGTAAGAGAAACTTTATTATACATATTTATATACAAAAATACACCAGAAAAAAAAAAAAACAAAAAAAGTCAACAATATTATTTTTAAAATATTCGTGTGAGTTAGTTGAAAAATAGATAAACACGTCTAAATAAACAATTCGCTGCTTAAATTCAAAAGTACCACAAATCAAAGTACCTACTTGTGCATAATAACACGATATAAAGGCGCACGTTCACCAGCTTCAGTTTTACATTAGGTACTTCGGCTTAAATAGTTTATGCGTATAGGAATCTCGTATACGCTGCGAACTACTTGGCAATCGATATACAATGTTATTCTCTAAGTAGTTACAGTCATAGTGGTTATGATAACATTGTAATTACCTATATTCAGCAAATAAATTATTATTATTATACAAGAACCTAAGCATCCAGAAGCAATCGTCGCTGTTCTAAACTCGGCAAGGAGAATTTCTTTAATGCATCAACATAACAAGTGCTTCCACTCAATGTTGCCATAATATGTGTTTATAATTAAGTGTTTTAAGGAATTTACGCTGCACTAATTCAATCTTTTGGCAATACTTATCAAAGAAGGGATTCCAGACTATCGAGGCGTATTCAAGTTTTGATCGAACCAGAGTCTTATACAGATACAGTCTGAGTTAGAGCAACCGTAGACCAGACGTCCAGACGTAAAAGTATGTCAATAAAACAATCATAAATATCAGATTTCATACATAACCCTATGCTGTATATAAATGCGTTTATTGCGATATATTATTAAAATAATAATATCATATTTATGATTACATACATATATAGTGTAAAATTGTTTGTTATAATATAAGCATAGTATAGTATGTTCCTGTCCTTGAGGTGCTAAAGATCGGGGGCGTTTTCCGTTGATCGTAATGTTGTGAATACTTTAACCGCATTCGTATTCAATCCATACTTAATATTATATACGTGAAAATAACTCTACCTGTCTGTCTGTTTGTTACCTTTTCACGCCTTAACTACTCGACCGATCAACATGAAATTTTGCATACACGTTGTCAGGGATACAAAAAATAATATAGGGTATCTTTCATAAAAAAAAAGTACTGTTCCCGAGTATTTTTTTTATAACAAAAACTGTTATAAATTAACACCCCGTTTTGCGTCGGGCGTCGGGAGTTCAAATGATATCTCTCTATAAAAATTAACACCAGTTTCAACGACATCTTTATGTCAAAAATGCTTGGACAGTGGTTGAATTCTATAATTTCAATACATCAATATACTACACGCCATACAAAACAATACGAACTTTATGGAACATTTAAAAGTGACATGATTATGAGTAGAGCATGAACTCTGTCATTTGTCATTTAAAACCATCAAAACATCTGTCAATTAAAGAAAATGTAACTTTACGTCAACACATTGGACTTTAAAATGAATAGTAGCCTTTTACCATTGACGCGCGTACTTTTTATGTGCCGCTTTGGTATTTGTTACGCAAATACCATAGTTTTAGTACTTCCATGTTTCAATAGAATATTAATTTCTACAATGTACAATCGGCTTTATACGCTGTTTATTTACAAGCACATCACTATCGCACTAACTATTAGGTCACCGCCTTTTAATTTGTTACGGTCTCCACTTTACTGTCATTAAATTTTATATCATCGGTCACCGCGTCATTATTAATCCTCACACTCATAATTATTATATATAGACTCGCCACGAAACTGACTGAATAGACTGCTAAGCCATCGCCTAGTCAGGAATAGAGCCTTGAAAGATACCGAGATGATATTGTTTTAACTAAATCCAAACACAGCTTCATCATCTATGCTAATATTATAAACGGAGAAGATTTGTATATGTTTGTAATGATTTAATGAATAAACTCATAATCTAGTGGACCAATTTTGAAAATTCTTTCACCTATAGAAAGCTACATTATCAGCGAGCAGCATAGACTTTATTTTATAAACTATTTATTTTATAGCTAGTTAGTATAAAACGAAATCGCTTCCCGTCATCTGTCTGTCCCTCCCCGCATGTACGTACGCTTAGATCTTTTAAACAACGCGACAGATTTTAATGCGGTTTACACCATCAGTTAGATAATTTTTCACGAAAGGTTTGTATATTTAATGAAATTAGAAAAAAAAAAAACAGTATATTACAACCAAGTCGTCAAAAAATAGATTCACATGGCTTATGTATAATATTGGCTTTTAATTATATCTTGTATTGTATGCGATTTATGGACAAGATAAATCATTTCAATAAGAAAAAACAAGCCTTGCTTACTTATTTAAAAATAGTCGGAAACCAACATATTTTGTTGTCTGTTTAGAATTTGTACGAATCCGCAAGAGCCATGATTATTGTTATTTCTTGGCATTTATCCATAGACACGTGCGGGTCAGACATGTCTTGAAACGAAGGACTGACTCATCAATGGTATATTATACTTTTAAAAGTTTCAAGAACAAGGATACCATATTATGAGAAAATATGTATTAGCATATCATCTATATAATAGTATATCCAATCTTTTTTTAAAGTTGAGGATGGGTAATGGGCTTGGCACCCTTTACTCACCGAAAAATAGCACATATGCTGTTATTTCACTGTGGTATTATGTAAGGGGGTGGTTACTAGTGTTGTAAGATACTATCTTACAATACTATGTAATTCTTAATATTGTAAGATTGTAATCAACATTCTAGTATTGTAAGATAATAAGTTTTAAGTAGAAGCAGGGCACACTGACATTTGGGCAGCCCGTCTGGCGGCAGTAACCACCCCCTTACAGAAAACCACAATGAAATAACACCTTATATGTGTTCTTGTGTTTCGGTGAGTGGTTAAGGGATGCCAGAGCCCATTACTCCATCCCTTCGTTAAAATTATCTTTAATCCTTCTATGGTCGGCAGCTCACTTGCATCACCTATCTATGGCGTTGCTTGTGTTATACGACGGTAGCCACCTACAATCAAGTGGACCGTCAGCCTGTATGTAGACCTTAACATAAAAAAAGACAATCAAAAGTTTCATATATATATCGAAAAATGCGAAGACGCAAAGACTCATTTGTGATAATTACTTGACAAACAAAATCCTTGACTATGACACTGTCCACTATGACAAATGCCCCGAGCTCAATGAATAATGTGGCTATTTATGAATTACCGAGAAATCGAGATGATGTTTTGTTTTCTCTAACTAAAATCGACCCGAGGTAGCCGTTCTAATTTTAACTTTATTGCCAACGCGTTAAGGTGTGTATTCGCCTTGACCTGTTTTCGTTACGTTACGTAGCTTTGGAGGGAGCAAAGTCACGGGCAAAAGCCTATAAAATTCGAATGTTCACTTTGTTAATGCAATTATTATATGTAATATAAATAATAACAAAATATAACTAATTAAAATTATAAACTAAACCCCCCGACTTTCTATTGAGCCCAAACACCCTATATCTGCTGTAATTTGCTGAGGAGTTGATTACCATTTCATAGAAATACCGCCGAAGTAACAGTATACCAAAACTCACATTAATCGAACCTATGGAACCTATGGAACCTAGGCTGATGTGAACGCCTGAACAGATATTCATAAATTATAGCTAAGAACAATCGCGATCACGTCAGCTTTAAAAAAAACGATCAAAATCGGTCTATCCGTTTGAGAGCTACGATGCCACAAACAGACACAGACACCCTGTTTTTGCGTCGGGCGTTAAAAATGGAAAAACACGTGTGGCAAAAATAACACCTCCGTTGGCAGAATCCCTTCGCGATAGGTGAAATGTTGAAAATATCGCACGTAGGTATGTAACGAAAGCGTAGGCCGCCATGCTGTCTGCGCATACGCACGTCATGTGGTCGATAGTCACACAGCGGTCGACAATCATTGGCGGCCGCCCGCCCACCCCGCTACGAGACCCGACCCGTAGCAACAATCCATACCTTCTTACTATTACTGGCGACTCACCCCCGGCTTCGCACGTAGTTGAAATTTTCAAAAATCCTTTCTTAGCGGACGCTCACGTTATTAAATAAAGCGTTACAAATGTCAGCTGTATATAAAGAGAGAATATTTTTATTTTCTCAAAAACTCAAAAACTAATGGACCAATATTAAAAATAGAAAGAGAGCTAAATTATCAGCGAGTATTTTTTTAGTTACGCGGACTTAGTCGCGTGCAACAGCTAGATGTTATAATATGTCAATAAAATTGAGTGCAGGTCAGACCACCAGTTATCTGGATATAGCCTACTAAACCTATGTAGTACGTAGGTAAGAATTAAGACGTCACATCGGGTCCACGTCGCTTACGAAAGAATATTATAATTTAGGTCGCGATCAAAGATCAGATCGCTACGTGACTGAAATGAAAATGTATGGCAACATAAAATGCATGCAGCTATATGGTAATTTTATTAATCTACATGTACTAAAATTTATAAAGAGAGAAGATTTGTATTTTTGTTTGCATTTTCTTCCCGATTGACTTGTGACTTGGCGATAATTAAAACATAAGTGACCAGATTTAGTCAAAACTTTTTATTTATAGTAAAGTTGAGTTATCAATTAGTCCTAGGTATACGAAAAAATTCCTGTTGCGTATGTTGTTGTATGTTGCCGGTTTGTGGCGGGGGACGGTTGTGTTTATATTTCTATATGTTTTCTATATATCCTTTGCTACAAATAAAATTTATCCTTATGTGAATAAAATGAATGAAACTCTATAATGTTTGCAGTTTTTCCTAAACAAATAACAAAGCAACAATTTAAATATATTTAAGCACGCCTTTAACCGTTTAAAACCATTGAAACAGACAATGTTTCATGTAAATAACACTAATTTTGTATAATTATTATTATTGTGGCCTTGTGTTCGGGCGCTTTCAGACTGGAGGCGTTGCGTTGCGTCAAGCCACGCCGCATATTCATGGCTGCGTACCTGCAGACGTACCTTGACTTTCGGGTACGCCGAGGTTCTTACAGGGAGCGTAGCTCTTGCCGCGCTGGATAGCCGTGGCGGAGCACCGATGTCGTGTCATAACGTCCCCGCAACCCCGCCCATCAACGGCCGCGTATTCTTTTGGATACACGGATTATGAACTTAGAAAGTAGTTGGGAAATTCTTTTGGATACCCGGCAGTGTAGGGGACGCTGCGGGGTTATACTGGATTCGTACCGCCTAAAACCCAACGACTTTCTAGCGCGGCCGTTGATGGGTGGGGACGCGGGGACATTATGACACGACTTCGATGCCCCGCCACGCGGTGTGCCCTCTCACCTGCCACTAGAAAACTATTTACAAGTTTTGCATATGAAATGAAAGCCGCTTGCGTGCGTTCGTCTGGCAAGCGCCTTATCGTCATGTGGAACAAATATAATATTTTCGCTTCTAACGCGCAACTAGTTACACCCGGTTAGACGCCGGTTATCGCTTACTTATCAATCAACTGATAAAACTATTTGCAAGGAAGAAAATCAGTTAAGTGCAAAAACAGATACGGACAGTTGGCAAGATGATAAATATCTTTAAAATATAAAAAACTGTCTTTTACCCGCGACTGCGTCCGGGCCTCCTTTTCTTAGTATACAATTAGAAATTCATACTACTGAAATGTATTTATTCCTACTACATATGTTTCCTAAGGTGTTAAAAAAACGTTTCTTTATTGCTCACTAGCTGTAACTTTATAAAATATAGCCCATAGGTGAGAATTTTCAAAATCGGTTCAGTAGTTTTTGAGTTTATTCATTACCAACGTACAAATCTTCTCTCTTTATAATATTAGTATATAGATTATATTATAGTATAGAAGTATAGATATATTTTTGTCAGACGTTTATGAGTTTGTTGCGAACAAACAATCTCATTTGCGCATTTATAATATTAGTTAGGATAACCATAATAGAAGTATTTGTTTACAACTCCCTACGCCTGACGCAAAAACGGGGTTTTAAAAGTTTTACGTCTGTGTCATCTCGATCACGTCAAACAAAAAATCCGTTTGTTAGCTATGGTGGCCACACGCATACACACAGGTCAATCTTTGCCTCAACACCCCTCTTTTGCGTCTGGCGTCGGAGGTTTAATAATACCCGTTCGCCATTGGGGCTAAAGAACTTTTGTTCATTGTGTGTATATATTTAGTATAATAAAATTAGTACTTCAATGAGTTATTAGTAGTCGCTCACTATTTATAATAAGAACAAGTAGTAACGGTTTTTTTCCTATGTTTTGAGTGTGGCGTGTTCTTGGCACATGTTTAGTATAGTGGAATTCTGTTTCTAGATACTATGCGAAGTCAATCGGTATGTCTCAATATACGTGTATATGGTATGATATATATCGATTTAGACTTAGCTAGTACACAATAATCAACATCCAACACTAATATAAATTGTGAAAGTATCTCTGTCTGTCTGTTACCTTTTCATGCCTTAAGGAGGCGCTTGTACGAGCGTGGGAACTCAGTAATAGATATTTGAGAGAATTTTCTGTCCTTACTTTATAATATTACAAGCTATTGCACGCGACTTCGCCAGCGTAACTTTATAAAATATAGCCTATAATTACTCGCTGATAATGTAGAATTGTATAGTTACGTGAAAGAATTTTCAAAAATCGTTCTAGTAGTTTTTAAGTTTATTCATTACAAACATACAAAAATACATATCTTGTCTCTTTATAACATTAGTATAGATTAGTTAGTTATTTATATTAGTTAAGTTTTTTTTATTGCAAATTATTTGTTTATTGTATGAGAGTTATAAATTACCTTACACCGCCATGTATGAAAATTTTATGGAACTCACAGATAACTTTTAAAATTCCATGAGATTCTCACAGATGGCGGTGTAAGGTAATTTATTGGCTGGAGTAAGTAAATATTTATTATATTAATTGCACCTCGGGCGAAGCCGGTAGTGGGACAGCTAGTTATTTATAAAATACAAAAGCATAACCAATGTGGTGCATTGTCGTGTACATGGTTGTTACGCAGTAACAATCACATTGGTTGATTAATAAACATAGATCTATTAATATTATAAATATTAAATATCCTGTTCCCTATTGTAATTACTATGTTGTTTTACATATTATTACAAACTAGTTGTGTATGGCGGTGTTATCGTTAATGTTGATTTGACATATACCTGCACATTTCGGCAGTTCTCGGATGAACCACCGCTTCAGAAACTATACTTCTTTTACGGTTAGCGCTGTTTCTGATTAATTGACTTTTTTTTTGCTCGATTGTAACATCATCGTTTAAGAATTGGGTCAAACTTCTGAATAGTTGGGACAAGTAATTAAATGATTTTTCATATCTGACTGCTACTTCCAGAGATTAGCGCGTTTAAATAACTATTTTTTATGTTACTCAGACAGACTGATGGTCACTTGATGGTAGGTGTTATTAGTGCACTGCTGACCATAGTAGGATCAAGGGTAAGGTAGGAAGGGATAGGGCAATGAACTCTGCACATCCGTTACTCGCTCGTCAAAACACAATAGCACACATGCTGTTATTTCACGGCTGTCTTCTATAAGGAGGTATGGTTATGCCGCCAGAGGGGCTGAACAAATTACTACAAAGCGCAGTGTGCTCTGGCATTGCTATATTCAGCCAGGCTAGAGCCTACTATGATATGTTCATTTCCAAAGTTGGCCTTTCCATGAATTGATAGAGAGCGATAAAACAAGCACCTATTCAACCAAGAATCTTTGCACAAACAATATTATATTGGTCTGTAAGATAATGTCACGTTTATAATAGTTTTAAGCAGTTCTAAATTTATGATAAATTGATAAAACATTGTTGCCTATCAGTTATAGATATTGTAGATGATAACAAGAATAAAATAGTGTAACAATAAAAAAAATAGGTCTAAAATTAATATTAGAGAAGTATGATCTCTAGTTAATATAGAACATCTACTAGGATTATATTATATTTTAAAGATAGTTTCATATATCTTCACTAATCTACACTAATAATATAATGAGGATAGGTGTGTGATTTTTTATATGTTTGTTTGTAATGGATAAACTCAAATACGACTTAAATTCTTTCACCTATAGAAAACTACATTATAAGAGAGTAACATTGAAATAAATAACTAAATTAGCAAGTAATATAGGCTGTATTATATTTTCAAAAAAAAAAAAATTAAACAAAAACACGAAAATTACAATAATGTAACTAAAGGAATCAAAAATTTCTTCTAAAAAAGTATTATTTGATGTATGCTGTGAAAACTATTGATGATAAGTAAAATTATTATTTTATTTTTTATCAATAGTACCTATATTTACTACATGTTTATGTACTCATCCTTACCTACAAAAAAATGTCATAAAAAGTCAATTTAATTTATCCATAAAAAAATCTACACAACACTTTATAAAGATACAACCCTTTATAAAATAAATCTATACTTAATATTATAAAGAGAGAAGATTTTGTATGTTTGTAATGAATAAACTCAAAAACTAGTGGACAGATTTTGAAAATTCTTTCACCTATAGAAAGCTACATTAACAGCAAGTAACATAGGCTATATTTTATAAAATTACGCGGGCGACGTCGCGTGCAACAGCTAGTATATAATAACACCTAAATTAGTTTGTATATAAAAGTAACAATAAAACAAAATTTTCCAACCCAAGTCGTGTCTGTCTGCTTCTGAACAACGCAATGGATTTTCATGGGAAGCTTTGTGTACATAAAAAATTACATCCCGAGCGAAGCCGGGAACGGGTCACTAGTAATTACTAAATACACACGACACTTGTGACTATTGTTGTTAACTATAATTAAGAACAATAGCTTATTGTAAATAAATAATAGGCCAATAGAATTCTATTGGAAGTTTTTGAATTATTGCCAAAGTTATTGGAGTCAGTCACTCACCATCATGCCAAGGGTTCGCTGGCTCGAAATATTGTGTGACTAACTGATCGTCAGCTGGAAAAGTCACTTTCCTCGTAGGTTTCTTTGATGGGCAATCCTCACTAGTTTCATCCGAAGTATTAACCCCGCGCGCGCCACTATTCCGATCGTCATTCGAGTTTTTATCACTATCAATCGGACATGCCGTATTATTATCTGCATTGGTAGACATATCTGTCGCGTTTATTGTCACATAGCAATCCTGCAGGCGACCACATTAGCGATAATTGTGTATAAATTTAAAACAACACCACAGATTATTTTGTGAACACTTAAATACACGAAAACGGCGCTTCAAAAACGAAAATCACATCGTATTGTTGTCAATACGCCGGCCACACTGAAATCGTACGATATTTTTTTCCTTTTTTTTTTCTCACAATTTTTATTGTTCACGTATCAAAACATTGTGCTTGCGGACCTCTCATCCAACCAACACTTACCGCCATATTGGATTTGAGAAGACAAAAAGAAAAAGTTGTCTCGATTCGCCCGCAGAGGGAGCGCATGCTTGCTTTTACCATAGATAAATAAGATAAAGAGTGTGTTAGATCTGTGCCTCTAGTGTGTTTATTTAGTCCGCATGTAATTTTTTTTATGACACTGACAATTTGATATTGACTATGCTATGATCAATACGATGTTATGTTACAATTTTGAAATTTTCCATACAAATATTTTACGAACTCGCCAGCGTAACGACTGCGGAGCATTTTAAACTCATACTTAAGTCACTTTTTATTTTGGAACAGAGGTAAGGAGATTTGGCTTACATGGGTACGGGTACATTAATCTAAAAACAAGCAAAGCCAGAGGTGCTGCAAGTGCACTGCCGACTACAGTAGGAAGGATAAGATAGGGTAATGGGTCCTGGCATCCTTTACTCACTCACCAAAACACAACAGCACACGTGCTGTTATTTCACAGTGTTCTTCTGTGTATTCAGACAAAAATTCTAAGTAACATCTAGTTCTAAGGTAACATAAGTAACCTACCTACATGTCCAAATTGTGTTTTTTTTAAATATTTAATGCGACGACTTGAGCAGATTCAGCGGCGGTGCTTCTTCGAGGGTTGATTTCATGCTGGAGCTCCTTAAATGTGTTCTCTTCGACGTTTGGACAGCGTATGATTGACATTTGACCTTATACAGATCTTTAATAACCAAGGGAACAGGAACAACTAGCGACCCTTCAACCGCGAGTTATGACACCTTTTTTTAACTCTCAGACCTGGAAACCTCGTGGCTTTTAATTAACCAACGTTAATTGAAAGACTATTAAACGTGCTTTCATTTGATATCAATATTAATAATATAAAGTAATTTTTATAAAGTTTATATTAGCTTGAATCAGATTTTCGCGAAGGGACTATATTTTTGACGCCGAGTGTATTATCGGTAGAACATTTTGTTACATTTTAATAAATGTTACATACCCATCCGTTGTAGCCCAAATGGGCTGATGATCTTCCAACAGACCTCATAAACTATAGATAAGAACCGTCTCGTTTCTGTCCAGTCTCGTCTCCAGCTTTCTGGAGCTACGATTCCATAGACAGACATAGAGTGGTTCTAGCTCTCACTAGCGAGTAGGGCCATTATAAACTCATGCTAGACCCACTAATACACACACACACACACACGTCAAACTTATATTACCCTGTTTTTACGTCGGGCATCGGGGTTTAAAAAGAAACCTCTCTTTGGGTAACTAGTATGGTTTAATAAATTCAACATCACATATTCTATACATTGTTTTCTCGTTTAAAACTACTCATTTTGTATAATTTAAACAATTACATTGTAAAATATAATATTTGTCAATACATTTTATCATAGGTTTAGGCCATTTTTTAGACGGACATAAAATATTATAACTTATAAATAATTGTGAGTGTGATGATAGAAATTGATTCGTATATTCGATATACTTTGTCAGTTTACTTGTAATTTAATGACCTAGACTAAACTTCTGTGTAACAAGAAAGTTGACGAGTACGTCAACACTCGTTCTGTCTGTGACAGAATAAAATGACAGCGCAAAATGTCAATTGTCACAATCGACCTCCCAACAAACGTCCAATTATAGAATATATATTAAATAGGGGACTTGACCTGACTGCTTTAGACTTGACGGACCTGTTTTGGAAAACTAAGAAAAATTATAGACTTGACTTGACTTGACTTGACTAACTAGTGTCTGGATCTGCTACTTTTGATTTTAATTTCAATTTTGCCTTTTCTTTTAAAAAAAAAAGCTATTACAAATTGATATTTTTACAAATGACACTGGCAAAATCATAACGCGACAATCGACATTAACTTGACACTGGCAGACAATGGCCATTTTAAAATGAGCCGCATTGCCATTTAAACCTAAGAAGAAGAAGAAGAAGAAGAAGTATATTAAATAAAATACACAGAACTGACTTTTTTTATTTATTATATACTATAAATCCCTGTTATAATTTATATCCGACAGGGATTTTATAATGACCATCTGCTGTCTGGCAATTATCCGGCCGTGAGGACAATACAGAGGTTACGCCACTGAGCAAACAAAACAATGCTGATGATTATTATATTAATTCCGATTAATAACGGGATTCCCCGTTTATGTTCCCACCTGACCCAAATATGCAAACGATGCTGCTCGATACAGCCAATATTGCTTTGGTTTTTGTCCTTGTCGCCCTGAATCACGAACGACTGTGCTTCTGTCGGGGGTAACACCGTCTCTCACTCATTTTGGCTTTTAGAGGGTGAGACGAGTTAAATTGAAATATAGAAAATTATGGTTCAGTTTTGAAAAAAATAAAAATAAATAAATGCGCCGACGACGAGTAAATATGAAATTTGGTCCACTGGGCCAGCGCAGAGTGAAGGTATGGCACGGCACGACATAGCAAAGGATTTTTACTTAAACATGTTATTTTTAACTTTATTGCAAGAAGAGTTAATTGATGTATAGTAAATTAAAACTTACTATACATTAATTAACTTAAAAAATATTTTTAAGTTAATCGGTACTTAAAAATTAAAGGAATTCCGTTCGAATTTTCAATTTGTCATACTCTAACACGAAATAGCAAACTTAATTTAACATAAATATTTTTTTTTTAAGTTTATCGAGTATGTTTTTTTTTCTTGGTTGTTTTATTTGTGTATTTTTGTATATCTATCTCCTTTGTATTTTAAGTTTTTCATAAATTCTTGAAAAAAAAAAAAAAAATTGTTTATTGCACTATTATCTACATACATTTGTGTATGTTTAGTCATTATTTTCCCATTTTTATATGGTGTAATTGTTCGTTTTCCCTAATAAAAAATATATATGCGCTGTCATATTATTCTGGACAATTTAAAATTTTACATCTACGTAAATATCCCATTATTTATTATTTTTTATGTGGCACCAATTTCTGCGTAAAAAAAAAAATAGGTTTTTCATAAAGCACTGATTCCAGTTCAAAACTGGATCCGTTGACCAGAAATATCCATAGGAATAAAGCTTAAAACATCAGAATCGAGATTGCTAAAACTAAAAAAAAAAAAACTTACATCTATGGTTTTTTTTTTCAAACAGTTCGTCAATGTAATATAGATCTTACTTAAGTAAATATTTTATAAAGTACACATTTATATGAATTGTGATATTTGTGATAAAAACATTTTTTAATTCGTCTTGAACGTAGCCAGATATTTTGATTGGTTGCATCAACTCATTCGACTAAAGCAAGGCCACGCGCAAACAACGCAAGGAATGTAAACAAACTTTCAGGGGTTTTATAACATTTTTATTTTTTTTAATATAACAAATGGTTAACACGCATTCGCTCGTTCAAAATCAACATCAAAATAATCATTAAAAATTCAAGATTGTTACTATCGCTCTCCCCGTACCGCGAAACAGATAGCGTCGGCCGCTTCTTACATTTTCGCGTGCGACGGAAAAGGACAAGATATACAAGATACGTAATCGTTCGATATTGTAAAACTCAGTATGGGGTCGCGTTTGTTTACATTGTTTGCGTTTTCTCCGTGGCTTCACTATATACACGCGAAGATATTTTATACGTATGCCGCGACGATTTCTCTTGCATTAATCAATGTGTTAGGTAGGCCGTTAGCACATTACGACATTCATTAGATACGAATATTAATAATGATAAAATAATAAAGCTTGACGGCGCTTTATTAAGCGCCGTTTTATTTATTTATTAAATAAATAAAATTTATTTATTTAATTGTTAGGTTTCATTAATTTAAAGAGTACTTTATCTGAATTTTGACATCTCAGCTGAAACTTTAAACTGGCAAACTTAAAGATAGCTCTTGCGCTTGTCTATGGATGGATAATAAGAAAAAAAAAGAGACACACGTGCTCGAGGAGGGGATTCCGGCTAGGACTTGGATAGGGAACGGATGGTTCTTGGAGATGAGGCTTAGAAGATAGTTAATCAGAGATTGTGAATATAATCAGAGTCAAAATGCAGTACTGTACTTATTATGTAGATAGTTCCTATGAAAGCAGAATAAACGTATTATAATTGAAATGTACGGCTACACTCATTTCTACACCTACCTGCGAGACGGATCCTACATAATAAATAAATAAAGCGCTTTATTAAGCGCGAGTTTGCTCTGGTTAAAATCGACATGGCGTTCGATGACGTGTTGGGAGAACGTCGCGCCATCTGCAGACGGAGTTTTGCTCTGGCGAAGCGTCGCTGAGGTTCTACCTTGCTACGCGGTTTCGACTAGTGTACATTGTTCTCAATAGTTTGTTAATCGATAAATGACTAGTGATTCATTTAGTGTAATTGTTTTGTTTGACTGATTGAATACTGTGTTATAATTGAATTGTTGTAATCTTGCCTATTGCCTTCATATCCGCGCCCAACGATGACCGACAACAATAAGGCCACCCCTGATGTCGCAATAATCTTTTTATTTATCCATTTCATAATAATATACAGAGGCGAAAAAAAAAAACAAACAAAGGACATCACCCATTTTGGGCTATATTTTTTTTTTTTTTGGCGGCCAGCGATATTTTACACATTATTATTTAGTATAACGATCCAAAAATTTTTCACTTTGACACCAAGGCTCTTAAACCAAGGTTTTTAAACGTTTTCTCCGTGATGATATAAATAATTAACAATATAATAAAAATGTATTTATTATAGTTCCTTATAATTCTCCAAATGTTATAAAAATGTCTTCTAAAAATGTTATTGTTTTACATATAAATATAAATCTTAGAACTTTATTGTGATATTGAAAAATGTTTAAAATATTGTGTTCTATTATAATAATAAGTTTAATGGCTTGTTGGCCGGCACTTTTAAAATTAGCCCAAAAAATGTATGGAGGCTGGGTGATGTCCTTTTATTGGTTAATCTATGTTATGGTCCCCTTGTAGGGTGAAATCCTCCCCCATCTTATTCCATTTGACTTTATTCTTTTCTATAACCATCCAGTCTTTTCCTGCTGTATAAGTTATATACGAACATTTAAAAAAAATCAAAGGTTCGTACTCAACCTCGAGAACTAGTCATCTTTGATTATCGTAATGTGCAAATGGCCTTATATATAGTTTTATTGAGCATTTTTATCCAAATCAAAATCTATAGCTACTTTTTTCCGTTCATTGAAAAAGCATGGACACCGTTAATAACAATTAAAATTTCAATATAGAATAAAATTGTCTATGGTAAAAAAAAATTATATATATCAAGTTTACATATAGATTGACAACAACTTCTCAACATTTTTAAAATGGATTCATATAAGAAATATATGTACAATACATACAGCAATCATATAGTATAATATTTGGTCTTTGTAAAATATGTATATAAAAATGTCTATCCAATACATTTTAGGGATCGTTTATGTTAATCTAAGGACTGTCCGTTCATTGTATTCAAATAAATGCAAACATTCAGCGATTGTTTCTTTGGCAGAATGTTGTCTTTGAAAATGAAATGCCAGATTGACCTTTTCTTGAGGGTAAAGGCTAAAGCCGGCCCATAGTGGTTTCGCCTTTGGTTGCATTTAATTAAAAACAAAAACAATAGTACACTAGTATCGCTAGGACATTATCTATCGATATCGAGCAAAATTTTTAAAGCATCTTTGTCGGGCTGAATAACACAAAATCATATTGACTCCAAACTAGCAAGTTTCAGTTCAACGAGTAAGTACAAAAAGTACTAGCGCCTCTCCTGTTTTATAAGTTTAATGGCAACACAGAACAAATGACAAATAGGAAATAAACAAAGACATCACACAATAACAAGACGATGCTGTGTACATTTATGATATTTTAAATTACCACTTTATTTTGCTGCAATAAGATTGTTATTACTTTGACACTTAGTACCGAGCTAAAATGGTCCCGAGCGAGAAGTCATTTGCACGGAGTGTGTCCTTGTTTAAAACATTATTAAATGTTTGTTAACTTTGGTTGATCAGTGAGTTCTTTATAATATTTCGTGATAGTAGGATCTAGATATTGTAATTTGGCAATACCGAATGAAGCTTAATTCGTAATGGCGTCGTTGTGATCGCTTATGTTATTGCGACCCACGTGTTTTAAAGTAAAAACCGTATTTTCGACATAGTTATTTTATTGTAAATCCGAGAAAATTGTGATTTTTTTTTGTGTAAAACAGTGTAAAAATGAAGCTTATCCTGGCAGTCCACTCAATTTTCTCAATATAATATGAGGGTGACCATCAATTTTAATATAATTATTATGTAGGTGCTTAAAATGTTTTAAACGTTTCTCTTCTTTTGTAGATTCCCTAAAGACGACCGATTAAATCAGGAATGGAAAAAAACTAGTGTCTGGACACGTCGCCAAATATTCCGTAATATGTAGTGCACACTTTAAAAATGATGATTATATTCCAGGGACGACAAGAAGACTTTTAAAACCTGAAGCAATCCCGTCTATATTTCCAATGGCAATAAATAATATCATGGAGTTCCATCAAAGTGTGTTAAAACAAAGTATAAATGATGTTATGGCTATTTGCCAGCGGCATCGCTCGCGAGTACTTCAAGCGATAACCTATTTCCGCCCTCAGAGCTCCAACTATCTCCCTGCCAAATTTCATCAAGGTCATTTGATTTTTGATGATTGATTTAACATATCCAGATTTCTTATTTAATGAACTTTGGTGTTGCAGGTTTTTCCACCATAAAAGCAAGTTTTGGTTTTAAGTGATATCAAACAGAAAATAGATACAGAACCAGGACTAGCCCCCCAAAAAGATTAAAAACCAAGAAAGTGTTTGCACACAAACAATATTCAAAGATGCCACACCTAGAAAAATAAAATTAAAATGTGACATCAAAGTTCTTAAGCAACGGCTAAAAAGGCGAGGCGCGACAATTGAAAGTTTAAAATCTTTACTTAAAATGATTAAGTAAAAAAAAAAAAGAAAAAATCCA
This sequence comes from Synanthedon myopaeformis, assembly GCA_944738685.1. Lineage (NCBI taxonomy): Eukaryota > Metazoa > Arthropoda > Insecta > Lepidoptera > Sesiidae > Synanthedon > Synanthedon myopaeformis. The sequence goes on from OX122943.1 coordinate 2,920,364, forward strand.
GAAGTTGAACAGGTCTTTGAAATGAATTTTCATAATATTCATACCAAACTCAATTCAGATAAAAAAACAAACAAGGGTAATAGTTATACCGATGATGTAAAATCGTTTACGTTGTCGTTATATTATTACTCTGGAAAAGGCTATTTATTTTTGAGAAATCGATTTCCTTTACCACACCAAACACTGCGAATTGGTGTTTCAAATTGTTTCTTTAACAGAAAAGTTTGTTTGTCCAATTGCTTATTTTTTCATAGACAAACTTTCTAGCTGCTAGCTGAGATAAATATTACAGTTCGATCTTTGACAGCAGATGGGATTGTGACAAATATTAAAACATTTGAGAAACTGAGTTGCGATTTTACTCTCACGTGCATAAAGACACACTTCAAGGATCCAACGAAATCAACAAAAGTTTACTGCATACTAGATCCTGCTCATTTGATAAAGTTGGCAAGAAATGCTTTCGCATAGACTTCGTTGTCCTCTGAAAGGGTGATATAAAGTTAAAGTACGTCAGAAAACTTCAAGAATTACAAGAGGATCAAGGTTTGAAGCTAAAAAATAAATTCTCCAAATTGCATGTCGATTTTTTTGAAGAAAAAATGAACGTACGGCTAGCCACATAAGTTCTTAGTAGTGCGTCGCATGATAGCATTGAATATTTGAGGTGTAGTGGACATCCAAGTTTTTTTTGGAAGTGAATCTGATTTGTTCAATGCGAAAAACCCTAAAGGAACATGTTTCAAATACCATTTACGAATATTTTCGAAGAAACGAGAGAATATTTGACTCAAATTAAAGTAAACGGTGAAAATATATTGACCCACACAAGACGGAATCATTGCTGGCGGAAGACACCAGCATTGCGAATCATATTAGACACCTACAATTTCGCGAATTTAGCATCAACCCAAATGTACTTATGGATACCCAAATTTATGCACATAATGCGAAAGTTGCTATTCAGAAATAGCATTCGGCCAAGTATAGATGCAAACTGCACAAATCCAGAATATGAAATTTCTCCACTACTTGAATTTCGAAGTGCAAAAAGTTCGACTATGGAACAAAGTGACGAAAAAGAAGATAAAACACATCAAATTGAAATTTTAATAGACTTGGTGAATAAAACTGATTTGTCCGATTTTAAAAATAACATTCTTTATAACATATATCAGGATATATTGTTCATAAATTAATAGACAAAATAACGTGTCCAAACTGGTGTTCTTTGCTTTTAACGTAAAGTCACAAAGATAATAATTATATTATAGATATTTGGGATTTGTGCATCGAAATTTGTATTTGACATTGTGAAATATTTCGAAAAAATCGAATTTCACAAGATATATCAATATAAGATAAAAGCGACCAGTGTCAGATATATGTCCTGAAAAAAGCTGCCACTAAGAGTATGTCTTTTCTCAAATATTACCGTATTGTGTTTGAATAAACTCTTTAACTTAATCACTGTGTTACTTCACCCGTTCCGTAAAAGAAGTCTTTTTATTTTTTTTAAATTTCTTAATACTTTTTATCATCAATGTACTACAACTATGGATTTCGCACGCCATATACAAAACGCTACTAGGAACTTTATGGAACATTTAAAAGTGACATAATCATATGCGTAGGTAGAGCATCAACTCATGTCAGCTGTCATTTAATACCAACCAAACGTCTGTCATTTAAAATAAAATGTGACTTAACGTCTACACGTTGGAGTTTAAAATGAATAGAGTACAACTTGTTGGTCGTTACTACCTTTCACCATTGACTCCGCCATTATTCCGTTTTAGGCGTACTTGACATGTGCCGCTTTGGCATTAGTGATTTAAAATCCATACTTGTAGTAGATTGATGGTTCTATGGCTAAAAGTTTAAGGGCCTCTATCACCAACTACAAATAAAGTGTTGATTAGTTACTTTTAGAAATAATTTTATATTTTATTAAATTATTGCACTCGATTTACTGCATCCTTCGATAGGCGGTTTTTTTTAATGTTTGGGACTTTTACCGTACAAACAAAGGTATATATCATCTCCATCATTCCCGGTGACCGGTGACTTTAAATGGCGGTTAGCCTACTTGACACTTTACTCAGAGATGGTGAAAGAGGCTAATTAAGACGGTTTTGTAAAATTACTATAACAAAACATGTTTTGCTTTGATACGATAGATAATGGCCTTAATGTATATTAAAAAGAAAATCAGACAGAAAATACAGAAATTTATTAGAAATTACTTAAGTTAGGACAGTATGTGTCATAAACTTTTTAATCACTATGTCATCAATATATGACACTTGCGAGTTGTTACGTAAAATAAATATTTCATATATATATATAATATATAAGTAAAAATATATAATATAGATTATTTTCCATCTGATTTTCTTTATAACATGCAACAATAATTTTTTTCAGTTTCACCTTTTCATCACTGATTCTCCTTTTTGATTTTCAAATCTAAGACGTAGTCTGAAAATAGAAAAAAAAAATTTTTTCAAACAACTCAAATCTGTTAGATAATTTCATTTTGTTTATTATTAAGCAGTGGAAGTTCGTCTGGCGGCAGTAACCACCATTTTACAGAAGACTACTGTGAAATAAGAGCATAATGTGTGCTGTTGCGTTTCGATGGTCGGCAGAGCGTTTGCAGCACCTGTGGCGTTGCATGTGTTATTGGCGACGGTAGCCATCTTTCATCAAGTGCCTGCCAGCGCTTTACACTTTTCATACAAGATTTATTTTCTCGTAGTCAACTGCAGATGTCGCTTTTCGCTGTGCGGGCAGGTTATAACGCGCTACCGTTTCGTTCCTCAAAGTCCCTTACACTTTTCATACAAGGTTTCTGCCTGAGCGAAACGGCTCACAGATAATATCGCATGTCGGTCAGAATTTACTGTTTTACCCTCTACCAATCCTACCTAATTTTTCATACAAACAACTTGGACAGTACGCCTAAAGTAGTTTACACTTTTTAAAAACAATCGTTTTATTTATATGTTTACCGAATTTTTTTATGAGAACACTGTCCCTTTGTGTGGGGGGGACGTTCAAGTATTACGTAACGCAATTTGGGGGAAGGGAGGGGGGGTCTTGTAAAATGTTACGATGCCTTACAGGGGCGCTTGAGTGTATTGTATGTCATTTTATTTTGTTTCTCCAAGTTGGCAACCCTTTTCTTTGGTAAAAATGGTCACTAGGTAAACTTAGTCCTTAAACGTAACGTCTATGGAGGGCACAAAAAAACGTTACGGGAGGGAGGGGTCAAAAATCTTCAAAAATTGCGATACGTAATACTTGAACGCCCCCTGTGTACTAAAAACTGTTTGCACTACTAAACTTGTTGAATTTACTGTTTAACCCCTCAACCTAGCCAATATTCCCTATACGAACAAATGGCCAAGCCCGCCTAAAAAGAATAATTCACTTAAAAAAAAAAATAAACTCACCATCATCCGAATACATATAGGTTATCCTACGAGGAGCCGCCTGTTTTCTTCCGTGACTGCGACGCTCCTTCATAGACAAATTCAACACTTCCCCACAAACCGCCTTAACTTCGTCATCACCGCTCAACACTACACTCTTAACACTAGACAAACACTTCTCGATAAACACAGTCTTGGCACTAATCTTCCTCGGCACCTCAACATCCCCGTTCCTATTGTCTATTGACTCTCTATCCCTAGTATCTTTCTCCCTGTAGATGTGGTTGACGCTCTGTTGGACGAGTTTCTCGAGGCGGCACTCGAATATGTTACGATTTCGATCCTTCGAGCCGGATAATTGAGATTCGGATGGCTCCAAGTATATGTCTGGCACTTGTGTAGGGTCCGAGCGGTCCTCGAGGCTCTGAAAATGGAAATTTAAATGGAATTAATTGCAGGGAACAGTAAATTTACAAGTCATTTGGCGAATTTTTCAAGGCTACTCTCGAATATGTGTTGATTTCGATCCTTCGAGCCGGATAATTGAGATTCAGATAGCTCGAAGTATATGTCTGGTATTCGTGTTGGATCTGAGTGGTCTTGGAGGGTCTATAAATAGAAATTTGGAAGGGCACACAGCGTTTCGCAGTCACTTGGGCAGCCCGTCTGGCAGCAATAACCATCCCTTTACAGAACACCACCGTGAAACATCAACATGTGTGTTTCGGTGAGCGAGTAATTTATTTAGCGAGTATTATTTGAGTCTTCATCTTATTCTCAGCGTGCCACTTCTCTACGAAGGTTGGCTACCATCATGGCTACTCTGACCTTGGAATTTGCTGCGCGAAAGAGGGAGCGAGAGTCTTTCTTCTACCTCTGCTCCACTTCCCCTGTATTTTCCCTTGCATCCACTAGCTGAAAAATAGGATATCTTTCGCCCGAAATACTGCAGCTTCCTCTCTTTTACAGTCCTCAACACCTCCATTCCCTTTCCCATATGCATTTTCATCATTTATTATCATTTGCTAGCTACCCGCTCCCGGCTTCGCACGGGTGCAATTTTTTACTCAATCCATCCGATAAATCACCTTACACCGCCATCTGTTAGAATCTTTGTGATTATGGAACTCACTCTTTGTCATATAATAAACAAAAATAATTTGCAATAAAAAAATATTACAACTATAAATCTAAATAAAAACTCGGTTCAAATCATAATTGGTTCAGTAGTTTAGGAGTTCATCGCGGACAAAACAATGTGACACGTAATTTTTATAATGATTATCATTTATCCAGTGACTCCAGTGTATATAATAGAACCAATGAAATACCTGTACAATAAAGGTCCTTAGCCTCTGACAGCTGTCCCTAATGGCGTCTCGCTGTGTGAGCAAAACTCTCCGCTCGGTGAGAGTGTCGTCTCTGCAGGCGCGAACCGCTCTCAACTCTCTGGTGAGGCGTCTCAACTGCTCCATACTGCGGCGACGGCTGTTCTGAGATGCCAGCTGGAAACCAGCGAACCAGTCAAAACTTCCTTTGGCGCTTAGGACACAATTTTTGCTGTCCACGTCAAGTAGTTTTTTGAATAGAATAGAATAAAACTGCCGGACCTCTATGGGTGAGATTGGCTCGGAACAGACTGGATTGGAAAAAGTTAGAGGAGGCCTTCATTATTTACTTTTTAACATATAAATCAGCAAATAATGGCTATTTTATTTTATTTATTTTTATTATACATATAAAAACATACACATGTAACATATAGAAGACAAACACAAACATCCCCCACCACAAACCGGCTCCAACTCAGCATAATGCGTTGGTCTTCCTTTAGAGCTACTTGAGTTTATTTATTACAAAAAAAAAATCAAATCTCTCTTTATAATATTAGTATAGCTGTTGCTATCTATATAAAAAATACTTTATAAAAACAGCCTTTGTTACTAGCTTGTATGGGATAACGTAGCTTTCTATGGGTGAAAGAATTTTTAAAACCGATCCAGTAGTTTTTTGAGTTGATTCATTACAAACAAAAATACAAATCAGCTTTTCTCAGAACTATAGATAGATGTGTGTGTATTTGAAAACTAGCGATCCGCGCCCGGCTTCGCACGTGTGAATATTTTCAATTTTGTTAAAACTTTTTTGTAAATTGTTTTATGTAAAAATCTTCCTCGTGTAACGCTCTTTCCATTAGTGAAAACCGCATTAAAATCCGTTGTGTAGTTTAAAAGTTTTTGTATATAATTTGCAAATAATATTACACCCATGCAAAGCTGGGAGCAGGTTGCTAGTTATTTATACATTGGACACATTCTTCTGCACGCTTCACATGGTTACATATGCAATTATGCATAAAGAGTCATTGTGAAACATTATACCTTCCTTGTAATAATATTTTTCAATTTACAACTTTAAGAGGAGAGCAATAGAGCTCAATTCTTCACACTTCTTACAATAACAACCAAAACGCTGTATACTGAGAACCTGTGGAGTCACGTCATTTCATATTATGTTTAGCCAGTGATATCAAATGATCATTTAAAGCCTCCTTAAAGTCTTGTATTATTATCCTTAAGACACCTTAAGAATATTCAGTAATGGTGTCTGTGACTTGGTCTGTTGAAAAATAAATGATATAACGCCTGTCAAAATACATGTCTATATACCGGAGGTCATTACTGTCCTAAGTCCATTTTTTTTAAAAAATCACTATGATTTTTTTTATGTTAAGATCAACAGCGACTGACGGTCCACTTGATGATAGGTGGCTACTGTCGCCTATAACTAGGGGACATACCGCCTGTCATGAGGTCCCCGCAGCATCCCCTATCACTGCCGGGCATCAATGCTGCCAGGTATCCATAAGGATTTCCCAACATTAAAAAAAAAGAGGGGTGGTATACTGCGTTCCATAGTCATAAATTGGGCAACCCCTTTGACGTCAGTAACCACCCTCTTAGTGGATGTGCATTGAGTCAATCATTATAGTCGACTGTAGCTATCTATTATCCAGTGAAATGTCAGCTTGCTTGTGAACCTGCTTGTGAAAAAACTTTAAAAAAAATGTCTACATCAATTCTTACCCGATTTTTGATTCTTCTTCTTAGTCCTTTCAAGAAAGCCATGTCGTTCTCATTGAGTCTCAAAGATTGGACCCGTTCGCCATATTTGACTGTCGACAATCCGGCCACCTCCTCCACTGTCATAGGTATACCTCGAGCTGAAAATGTAAAAAAAGACTATCTCATTGTGTGAACGTGTCGTCGAACCATTGGCAGATTTATTATATGTTTTTTTAAAAATAATACATGAGGACCATTTCCAAGGAAGTTTTCCATTAGATCATGTTCCCAACTAACATTTGAGTCATTTTTAACCAAGAAGCAGTTATAAATATTTAGTTGTTGAAAATATTGATAATAGTTACAAACAAGGCTGAGATAAGATCACCATAAAATAAGAGTATACATATGCTCTTGTATGATAAGTAAGGGTGGTGCATGAGTAGGGGATGGAAAACTGTGCAATCATCCATGAATGATATTGTCAAAAATGTCAGAAAGAAGAAGCAAGAAATGCCCTGAAACCTACCATTAGAAAGAAACTTGCAAGATAACTTTAAAAGAACTAAAGATACTATAAAGTAGCAATAGCAAAATGAATACAAATATACGTATAGAATTGACATAGTTTTTTTACATTTTTATTTTAAGGTCGACAATTTGTCACCTACTTGATGGTAGGTGGCTACTGTTGCCTATAACACAAGCAAAACCATAGGTGTGCAAGTGTGCTACCGACCATCGAATGATTAAGGATAAGGGATAAACAATGAATGCGGCAATAGGCTTTAGCCAAGTAAGGCTGACAGCCTTTGCTTGGAACAGGTCATTGCTTGAAACCCATAATGGATCGTAAGTCCACCAAGAGCACCTCGTTTGCTCAGGTACAGTATTCAAAGATTTCAGACAAGCAGGTTTGTTTAAATGATTTTTCATATACCATTTCATATTTGAAATATTATGTGTCACCTACCTGGATTTGAACCTCCACCTATTGTGTTCGAATCAGTGAGAGTTATCATAGCAACCATAATAGACAGAATTTGAAACTAGGAACCTTCAACTTCATACTGCAAATAAGTTCCAAAACTAGGCAAAGCAAAGTTTATAAATACCATTTGTATGACAATTTAAGAAATAATATTTAATATTTAATCAATTATTCTGTCAAGGGCAGAAAAATAAAGCAATTATTTAATTACGTAAAAATGTTTTTCATACTTTTTTAAACTATTAAATTTCCAATTTTTTGGTTTCATACTTATATTTTTACAATTCATTGGTATGTACAGTTATTTTAACAATTCATATACACAGTTAAAAATATTGTTAGAATGTAGTTATAAATGTAGCCTAGCTGTTTCACGCGACTTCGTCCGCGTAACTTTATAAAATATAGCCTATGTTGCTAGCAGATAATATAGGTTTCTATAGCTGAAAGAATTTTCAAAATCGGTTCACTAGTTTAGGAGTTCATCGCGGAAAAACAGTGTGACGATCCAAGTCAGGGTATTCAGTACAGTAATTCAACACCTCTCTATAGCACTTTTTGAAAATATGAAACTGAAAAACCTATGTACATATAAATTAAGGTGTACGAGTTTAGAAAGTTCATTTATTACGAAAATTTAACAGTTCCAAAGTATATAACTAAATCTTATTATGTGAAAATAGGTTTTAATATGCGTCACAATGTATTACCTGTTGCTTAGCATTCTTAGAACTGTGTAACTTGACTCGAGTTACGTTTAAGAAAAATGCACGACTTACCATCTAATATTTCTTGGTCCAATTGGTAAGATGATGCGTTTTTCGCAATATCATCCATTCTTCATATTTGAAAACTTGTTTTTTACGGGTGTTACTTTGAATATTATTCTGGAAATCTTATCATATCACGAAAACTGTAGGTTAAAATGTTGGGTTGTGTATGTGAGCGATTACAGAACTGTCAAATAGCCAACCAATGATGTCATATGTCATTTGTTATTTTGTAAAATGGCCCATAGACATATAAAAAACTTCATTTTTCTTTTTAATTTCATTTTAAGAAGCGCTGACTGTCCACTTGACAAGTCCTAATGTCAAATTTTAAAATAATGTTATAGTAAGGACAAAATGTCGCTGCAGGTCGAGTAATAAATTATTTTTTGCACAGTAATGTGCATGTGCAGGCAAAAGTTATCGATAAACAAGATGCTAACTCAACAGTGGGTAACAAGATGCTAACGCTACCAAACTAAAACGAAAATGCGAATATGAAAGCTAACGTTTCAAAAGAACATTGGGAAATTTGAGTTCGACACTCGAAAGCCCTACAAAATGAGGACTTGAGAAAATCACATATAGCGGAATCATTTATAATAAAAGTAAATGATGATTTTGACGAGGACGATTCAGATTCCGATGACGACTTTTAATTTATAATTTGTAAATACATAAAATATTTTATAAAAGTTTAAACTTCTGCAAAGTTATCGATAACATTATCGACACGAACGCTATTAATCACTAGACGTTCCCATAAGCCTTGTAAGTGTAAGGGAGGACGCCTGTACTTCGCTCTACTCACACGTTTTATTGCCGCACCTGCAGCGAGATTTTGTCGTTACTAGCAGAGTATATTATTAGTTTGTATTGTGGATGTATTGTGGAGTGCGTGGAGTATTTTCCATTATTTTGATTTGGTCATTTGGTCTGTTGGTATGTATAATTGTAGTGTTTGGGATTGAGTAATTTATATTCAAAGATATTATACAATAATAATGTCTTTGCTTATATTATAGTCTTTTTTGCCGTTTGGTTTGTCGTTCTCGTTATTGTCAGTGTATAACTTATATACACTGAGAGTTTTTGTCGTCTGTCGTCTAGCATTAATGTGTAGTCTGTGTCTGTCGTTGACTGCAATACTAGTAGTATCTTCTATGTAGTCTGTGAATGCACTGCACGAGGGAGGGATTTGATTACTTTTTGTTTTACCAATTTTCAATTGTTTGTACGTGTAATTCAAATAATTTTTGTAAGTTTTAAAATTTTTATTAAATATAAGCTGTGTTTGTAATGTGATTATGAGCGCAATCCCCAAACTTTTATTATAATGCAGTTTTGCAGAATTTATTATCTGGCATTCAGCTCTCGAAGCATATTTATATCTTTTAAATTTCAACCTACATAATTTAAAAATCTCACTTACTATAGCTTAGTTTAGTTCAAAATTGTGTATTGTGATGCTTCTCTACACTTTCAACCAGCTAAATAGTAATTAAAAGTAATCTTTCATGGCAACGAAATTGTTTTTCTTTGTTTACTAAAACCGGTTTTTTAATATTTCCGTATATATAAAATACGTTTATTAAAATTAAATTCCTATAATTATATACCTTTATAATGTTGTAGAATGAAATCAACTTAGTCTTAAAAGTAGTTTGAAAAATGCTCTACCACAGCCAGTGCATAGCACATGGGCAAAGTATGCTATAGATATAGATAGATGCTCATCTCAAGCTCACCCTGTCAAATTGTCGAATTTATTTAAATATATAGCACGTGTTTTTATGTTTTCACAACAAAAACAAATTAGTTTTTTTGGTCTGAGGGTACTGTAGAAGACATATTTATATTTTCTGAATTTTTTTTTGTTGTATTTTTTGTTTTATTCTATTTCTAAGATTAACTGACCTGGAGAATTTCGTATCACATCTGAATCAATAAATAAACAAAAATGAACATGGCTGATATCGATTTCTTTTTCAAACTCTCTTTAAATTGCAATCTATCATTAAAAGGTATTCAGCAATTGGTGTAAAAGTATGTATGGCTTGTATGGAGTTCGTCCACATACTAATCCGTATAAAATTATGTAATAAGGTCTTGAGGATTAATAGGAATTTAATTTTTTTTACTTTCTGAATAAAATTTAAAAAAGAAATTAAATCAGTCAATCATCAATAGTTTTTATGGTGTGAAATGTCTTGAATGGAGTTGATTGTTAATAGCTATAGAGTATAGGGTGTCTCTTTGTTCATTTGTAATTTTATACTGGCTTTGTATACATTAGGGTTTTATGTTTTCCTTGCAATTATTCAAATTTTTCTTATATCATTTGATGCGGGTGGTGGAGCGAAGCCGGGAGTGGGTCGCCTAGTATTGTTTATTTATATTTAGACCCCCTTAGATATGCCTCCAAAGGAGCTGTATACGTCTTAAATAACATAAACAATAATGCAAAAATTCTTTTTTTTTTTTCAGAATAATGGCAAAATCCCGCAATTACAATCAGAATCGTGACTGGGATCCCATGAGGGAAGATTTTAACAACACAACATATGATTCCCAATATGTTGATGAGGAATCTAAGTGAGTTCTAAGCCACAAATCATACACTTTATGAGTACAATGATAACCTTATGGGATGTCTGGTGGTTGATGACATCGTATATACCAGGGGTCACCAAATGGCGATCCGCAGTCCGCATACCCATTTTGTGCGGACTGCGAAAACACAGCAACTTGCATTACAGAGTACGTAATTTAATAAAAATATATTCCCCGCATTATCATTGTTGACGTCAATTCGAAAACGGCTGGGCGAAGTAACAGGCTAACAAGCAAGAAATTTCGCAGATTAAACTTCAAGGCAAGGGAAAGCTTGTATGGGAGCTGATGTCAGAAGTAAAAAGTTTTTCGCGAAAACTCGATCTCTTTATTAATGATCTTGGTAATATATGGTCAACATATATTTGTGAAGCAGCATTTTCGAAGATGAACTTTCATTAAGAATAAATTGACTTACTAATGAACATCTCCAGGATTTAATGTCAATAGCTTGCACCAATTTTACTCCAAACTTCAGACAGATAGTCTGCAACAAAAAATGACATTTTTCTCATTGATATGTAAAAAAAAATACCTTTATTTCCATAATTACATTTGCTTAATATATATTTTTTTCTATAAAATGTTGTGTGGACCATGATGGTCATTTCATTTCTTAAAACGGACCTTGAGCGAAACTAATCGGTGACCCCTGGTATATACATTGGTATATATTGGTATAGTTTTTAACATTTCAAAAGTAACAAAAACACTGGATCCTACTTCAAATATTATAACAATGAACTTCGCCCGATTATTTTTTTTATAAAATGTAGCCCATGTTACTCGCTGATAATGTAGAGCTTCTATAGGTGAAAGAATTTGAATTTATTCATTACAAACATACAAATCTCTCTCTTTATAATATTAGATAGAAAAATCGTAAACAAGCTGTGTTTGTACATTAAATATTTTTTCCAAAAAAACTATTTGTACACATTGTACCTACTTATGTTACTGAGGTCAAAAAAATACTTTTTACAATTTTTGTCTTTTTTGCATGTGTAGATGTTTGCCTAGATTAAACTTTAGGATACTTTTTATCCTGAAGAAATGTTAAGTTCCTGTGAGATGTTTAAAAAAAGAACTACAGCCCACATGAAGTTGCGGCTCCAGCTAGTTATACATATTATATTTATCATTTTATTAATCACTAGGTGTTGCACGCGACTTTGTCCGCGTAACTTTACAAAATATGGCCTATGTTACTCGCTGATAATATTACACTTAGCTTCCCAACAGTGAAAGAAAATTTCAAATTGGTCCAGTAATTTCGGCGCCTATTCAATACAAACAAAGAAACAAACAAACAATCAATCAAATCTTTCCTCTTTATAATATTGGTATAGATAAAATTTTAGAATATACTTACTCATCAAATAAAAATATCAGTACAAAAAATTACTAGCATTTTCTATTTTTTTTTTTATTGAATTAAAAAAAATGAAAGGCCCGCGACTTCATACGCGCTGTAGAGTTTCAGTTTAGTCTATACTTACTAATATTATAAAGAGAGAAGATTTGTATGTTTGTAATGAATAAACTCAAAAACTACTGGACCGATTTTGAAAATTTTTCACCCACAGATAGCTACATTATCAGTGAAAACATAGACTTTATTTTGAAAAGTTACGCGGGCGAAGTCGCGTGCAAACTGTTAGTAATGAAATAAATCGATGCTTTTCTTTACAGCGTGGGTGATGTAGAATTGGACCAATGCCGCTTGTATGTAAGAAATGTACCAAAGAATGTAAACGAAGAGGGTTTGAGGAGTATTTTCTCAAAATATGGCACATTATGTGAGATGTTTTTAAGCCATGATCCCCTCAAAAGATTTGCACTGATTTCTTATGCAGCGCCCGGGTGAGTTCATTTAAAACACTTACCGTCAAACGGGGTTACTTTGACTTCCAGGCTTTGAACATTGACAGATTTTGGGGCTAAATTGACAACCAGATAAAAAATGTTTACTCAGTACTTTAATGTAAGTAACTGTACCTTTAGTTGTTCGTTATTACAGTAAGAATATCTATTCCTAAATTAATTTCTTAAGGTTCCTATTTTTACCAAAAAAATATGGTTCCTAATAAAGAAATGTTGTTTATTGTGGCCTTTTTTATTCAATTCTCATAAAATTTTACTCAAAATGATGAATCATGCTTCTTATTTTTGTAGAAAGCTTTCAATGTAAGCTTTAAGCGTTTACTTTGACTTGCAGTGCATTTCAATGTTATGTCAAAATAGCCCCTCACTCTGGGTAACTTTGACACCTACAAAAAAAAAATAAAAAAATAATAGAAGAATTCATTTTTTTCCCCATTTGAGTATTGGACTGTAATTATTGTACTATAGAGATAAAAAAAATATCATATCTCAGAAACACGTCGTAGGAACAAAAAAAAAAAAACTCAAAACCCGTGTCAAATTAACCCCGTTTTACGGTAGCCCTTATTGTGATTTGTTACAACTAGGCTAGTAGGTAATAGAGAATAGGAAAGACGACACGTTTGGTCTAGTGGTTAGTAACCCTAGTTGTTAACCAAACAGTCGCGGGTTCGAATCCCGCTAGGGGCAACATTTTATGTGTTAACATTTTACCTTTGTACCTGAGTTTTATCTATAATATGTATGTATTTACAAAAAAAAAAAAAAAACAGTAATCTATGTAGTATATCAACTGTCTGGTATCCATAATACAAGCCTATAGTCTATAGTTGCTTAGTGTGGAACTAGATGGTGTGGTGTGGAATGTGTGAAGATAAAAAATAAGAAAAGATAAAAAAAAATGTTTTTTTTTAATAAATATCAATCAGTCCTTCCGCTTATGAGCAGGTGACTGTGTGGAATTACTATCATTCATGAGGGGAGATATTCCCCAATAGGAACATCCTCTATGTTAATATATTGACTTAGTCAGTGGCGTCGTTTTTTTGACTTTTGAAAAAATTATATTCTATAGCCAAAAAAAATTAATTTATTTAAAAAGGCTTACCAACTAAAGACATACTTAATCACAGTATAAAACACTGTCAGAGAGGAACATAACAAGTATGAATTTAAATTATAGGAAAGTATAACATTAATTTTGATTAATTAAATTATAATTAATAATTATAAATTATATAAAATAGGAATAAATAATAATAATAATAATAAAATAAATAAATAAATAAAAATAGGCTACAAGTGAAGCGTCAGGCTGACAGATGACATGTATGTGCATGAGCAAATAATTTATTAATTTTTCGAAATTTTTGAAATGTTGCCTTTTTTTTAGAGAGGCAAGGTTGGCGATGATGAAGTTGAACAAAGCGGAACCATTGAAGATGTGGATAAATATCGCACATAAGGTATGTGAAAACAATATTATTAATAATACAAATCTTCTCTCTTTATAATAATACTGTCTGCTTTTGAACAACGTAATGGATTTTCATGGGAAGGTTTGTTACGCGGACGAGTCGCGTGCAACAACTAGTATAATATAAAGTCGCTTCCTTCCGTCTGTCTCTCTTGTATGTACGCTAAGATCTTTTGAACTGTGCAACGGATTTTAATGCGGTTTACAATAATTGAAAACTGCACCCGTTCGAAGCCGGGTACAGGTCGCTAGTGTTATAATAATAAAAGAACAATAAATGTAGAATGTATGTTCAACCATTGACACATAATAAATAGTCTAATCTCTTTCATTTGTTTAGAAAAGAGTGAACTCTCAGTACCAAACGAACAACAAAAGGCCTCAACAAAACGACAGACAAGCGCCAAAAGAGAGACGAAGACACGCGGATACGACTAGTATTTGCAGCAGTGGAAAAGATGATAATTATATTGGGTAAGTTAAGTTTCAACTTTGTAATTGCTTGTCAGTCGTCGATCGACTATAATACTAGATGCACAGTTTCATACAAAACAAAACCCAATATGTGACATAACTTTTAACCTATGTATATATGTAGTCCTATGTAAGTCACTTAATTCCAATTTTGAGTAAATCGAAGTTAAAGTTTTACTTTTTTGTACTAAATTATGATGCAAAGTTGTGTAAACAACCTAAAATATTAATGGTATGATAGCAATTAAACACTTGTATTATTTTTTATTATTTAATTTAAAAAAAAAAAAAAAAAAAAAAAAGTAAACATAGCTCCTTCTTCCATTAACAATAGTACTTTTCTGCACTTTTTGTTTTTTAAATCTATTTTCCAAAATATGTCTTAAATTGACGTACTTAAGGTCTGTAATCATTTATATGGACATATTACTTTCATCAATGCAAAAAAAAAAAAACGAAAAAAACCCAAAATGCAACATATCGACTTCATCCACTCACGTCTTCAAATATATCATGCATTCACATATATTACAAACTAAACTAAATAAGAAAAGGTCTTAAAATTTAAATACAGTTTTTACAAAATGAAACTTATACATTGAGGTCGTAATATTATAAAACGCATACAATAAGCACTGTGGCATGTTTGCGGTTAAACGGATCGAATTATACTAATACAAAAGAGCATCCAAATGTTCAAGTAGGTGCTCATTTGATGAAGACGTTTTTTTAACTGATTGTGTATCTAGTATTAATTTATTGCCAGTTCAGACGCTTGACCTGGAAAACACATATCCAAACAAAAAGGAAGCAACTCGGACTGTTATTGAACAAAGTGTACTGGATGCTGAGAAGAAAAATCAAAACTAATGGTCTATAAGTGCATAATAGTACCGGTTTGGTCTCATGGAATTCAGCTTTGGGGCTAAATCCAAAGATTCCAGTCAAAAATTCTCTTTGAATTATACCTGATGCGCCCTGGTTTGTTTCATATGAAACAATACACAATGATCTTAGTGTACCACCAATAGAAGAAATAATTAAGGGTATCGCCACCAGCTACAAAAAAAGATTAGACTCGCATCCAAACATTTTAGCCCAGGACCTAATAAAAAAATTCCCAATAAAAAGATGTCTAAGAAAAAGATTGCCAACAGATTTGCTAACTATCTGATTAGCTAGCGACTGACCGTCTAGAGGGATGTATAGCTGAATGCATCACGGCATGTCAGCTGAATATTACACATTTGGCCAGAGCCCGTCTGGCGTCAGTAACCAACCCCTTTAACAGTGAAACTGTCAAGTAGAACTGGCTTAAAATGAGCGCTGTGCTTTGCATCAGCTTATGCTGAGCCAGATACCTTTTTGATCAATGGGATTTTAATTATGTGTTCCCATTTAAATGTGAAAAATTTGTATGTATTTTATTTGTTTTGTTATCTTTAGATGTGTTCGTGTGTGTCATGTGTATGCAAATAAATGTTTTCTATCTATCTAGTTATCTTTACAGAAATCCACCGGGGATAACAGCATGTGTGCTGTTGTGTTTCAGTGAGTGAGTGAGTGATGCCAGAGCCCATTTCCCTATACCTTGCCAATCCTATATCCTTAATCCTACTGTAGTCGGCAGCGCACTTGCAGCGCCTTTGGGGTTGCTTGTGTTATAGGCGACGGTAGCCACCCACCATCAAGTGGACCGTCAGCCTCTCTGCCGACCTTAACATTAAAAAAATGAGCAAAAAATCCTCTCTCCGAGAAATGCATGAATGCACACCTGGGTAGTTTCAATGGTTAAAATTGAGGAACTGAAGTTCGGATTAATAGATCGATCAGGTCTTATTCACCAGATTTAGTTTCGAATAACTTCTTTTTTCCACTTGAATATTCCGGTTTGAGCCCAAACTAAGCGTTTGTGGACTGTATTAGGTTTGCGGGATAAAGAACCTATTCTAAGTACGTGGGTTGTCTGAAAAGTTTCCGACCTAACAAAGATACAAGACATTTTTTCTTAAAATTTATTTTTAAGATTTAAAGTAGGTACCTACAAAGAACGGGTCAACAACCCTGTTACTCAAAATATATAATGGCGGCCGGCTTCCAAACAAGGGAGTTCTTTGATTGGTCATATCGTTTCTTTAAGAAACAATAAGCGTGGAAGAGGCGCGAACAGATAGTCCTCGCTTTTCACCAGAATTTGACATGCAAAAAAGCAGTTACAAATCGCAACGGCAAATACGTGAATTTAATTCAATTAATACAATTAAATTAAAATAATACAAGTAATAAAAAAACATTCCACGTAGAATAAAATATACATATATATACAGTTAAGCTTAAATAATATGTATGGGTTACAACACTTAACAACTGAAATATTCAAAATACTCTCACAGAATAAAAACTGTTTATTTAAATTATATCGTGTGGAACGTGTTTATAGTTCGTAAAATATAGCTTGTTCTCTGTGACAGATGTCGGAGTGACATATTTAGTGCTGGGCAACATGTTTTTATTTATTCATAAATCATAATTACTAAAAATATCGATATTTTTAGTACAATATTGTCATTGATAATAAATAGTAGTGCATTTATAAATAACTGTACATAATAAATATCATGCATACTTAAATTCCTCGGCATTTTAATTACTTAATATTTATCGCAAGAAATACATGAAATAATTATATGGCACTGACACACAATGACAATAATAAATTCATAATGACAGACCATTAAAAAGGTTTGATGTTTATATCAAACTATCTTATTGGTCAGAGGTGTAAACCATATTGATCCTAATTGTCATATTTAGTAAGTTGACTTTCATATGCAGTTGTCTGCTTAGTTCTTTAGTTTCAAAAGGTACTAAGAGTCTACCACTTAATAAAGGAATGAATTTGAAAACTGACGAAGGTATTTCTACAGCTGGCACAGAGATCAAGCTACGGTTTTATATACTACTAGCTGGTGCCCGCGACTTCGTCCGCGTTGAATGATTAAAGGTACCCTATGTCCTTTCTGGTGTCCCAGACAACGTGTATGCAAAATTTAATGGTGATCGATTCAGTAGTTTTTGCATAAAATAGTTACAAACATCCAAACATACTTTCGCATTTATAATATTAGTAAGTACGGATAAGTCAAATGACTAACCCTTACTACTCTGTGGTATGAATGAATTTTATAGTATATCTTTGTTTCATGGAGTGCATAGTAAAGTAGTTTTCTTTCGCGTATGTTACCGGCTAAGATTCAAGATCTCTTTGTTTTTGTTTTAAGTTTTAAATAAGTTGGTGGTAATATAGTTAAGTGCGTAGTTCATGCATTGTGCAATTGTGAATCAATTTATTGTTTAATTTGTTAGTGTCCAATTGTTTTCCATTTAGTAATGTATACTTTTCGGTAAGTTTCTTAATTTAAATTGAAAAAGTTTTAAAAATGGCCATTCTCATTGTTACAAATGTGCCAGTTTTGATACTTCACGATTGAGTTTGACTGTAAATAACTGATTTTAATTATTTTTTGACCATAAGTTGGATAATTCAGTTACACTGAGCCACTGTGGCGACTGAGATTAAAATTAATACGGGCGCTTGACAAGAATGCTGCAAGCCTCGTCAAGCGTGCTTGTCAGCAAGCAATTTAACACACATCACCTTTTATATATATAGATATATAGATTACTGCTCAAACAAACCTTTACTGTCACAGTAATAAAAATTTTTAATGACAACTACATTTGTTTTTAAGCTTATTAATTAACTTAGTTATTATGTACTAAAGTTTTAATTGGCTACTTTTATTTCTTTTTCAATTTTAGATCAGTTCAGATATCTCGGAGAAACTACAAAAAATTGTACTGCAATTTTTCACCTTAACTCACCTAAGGTTATAATAACAGTTTGCACTGATTTTGATAAAAAAAAGCTGTGTTAGGTCTGAGGTTTAGTCCTTATCTTACAGAGTAGATGGATAAATTTTGATGTGCACTATGGTCTTTGTTTGCAGAAAGGAGGAACCTGGAAACTCAGACAAACACATGAACGATTCATTCACTACGGAGACTTTGTTAGATTTGGTGAGTCCTTTTTTTTATTAGAGATGGGTTTGCTCTTGGAGATCATCAAGCTGTGTAGCGAAGACGAGGCCTATGATGGAGCGAGCTAACCCATAAGATGCCTATTCACTCGAACTTTCACGTTTTCATGTAGTAGTAATTCATAAATATGGTTTAAAATCATTTTATTGCAAAAAAAATAATATGGCTCATGTTTGTCTATCAATACGGCGCTTGCCGCGAGACGCCAAGAGTGCGTGCATGCCCTATAATTACAAGTGAAAAATGTATTATCAAGAAGAAAAAGTTATGTAAAAGCAGACTACGTGACAAAAACCTAAGACGACCCCCCCCCCTTCGCCCCTGTGACCAAGCGTGGTATGTGTCCGTTTCAGTCGCTGACTGACAATCTGGACCCGGAAATGTCGGCGGAGTTGGAGCAACTTCAGTTGGAATACCTTCGGTTGCAAGAGGCCCAGGTCGTCTGCAAGACCCGGATGATTTTGAAACGGAACACTGGAAAGGTGAATCCCTAGGGCTCCCAAAAGGATGGACCAATTTTGATCCAGTTCTTTTTTTTTGTTTGATGTGGCCCATAAAACTGGAAAACAGTTTGTCTACGGGATCAAATTAGCTTATGTCTAAATGACTTCAGCTTAGTAAATTTAAAGTAATTAAATTTTTAGTAATTAATAAATATTCAATAGTTTAAATTTTATTAAATAAAATTTCATAAATTTGTTTTTTAACTTACTTATTTTCCTCTTTTGCATTTTGCATGTCTTGAATTATGGTTCTTAGCTCACGTTTATGAAGATTTGTTTAGGTCTTTGAAGATATACAGCCCATTTCCTAATTGAGGAAGAGGCATTTTTATTATACTGTTAATTCGGTGGTGTTTCCATGACATTTTGTAATGGTAACCTTGATCTGATGCAGTGCAGCAGCATCAAGTGGCCTGCGAGACACCCAACTCCTCAGCAACTTAGGGCAGATATAGCGTGTTTGGGCTCAATAGAAAGTCTGGAGTTTGTTTAAAATTTGAAATATAGCTAGACTGTATTGTATGTTTTAAGTTTATTGATTGATAGTACTTAATTTGATGGTATACAAGTACAACATTTTGAATTTTAAATAAAATTATGTGTCTTGTTTTCAGCAATTCTTGAATGGATCCAAGAAGAACTTGGCCATGAAAGTGTTGATTCCGAACTCGGAGGGAGCTTCTAGGTAAGTTTTTTTAAATTTTTTTTTTATTATCCTTATCCAAAGCACTTGTCAATTATAATTGCTACATTTCATTTCCAAAGTTGACTCTGAAAAAAATAAAAAGTGGCCAATCACTACTAGGTACTGTATATATAGATGCACTTCCAAACGCAGATTAAAAAACACTACTATGCTGTTACACTGCCAGCTATACAAGTTTTCTGACCTTTGTCAGAGAAACCCTAGTGGGTAGGACAAAAAAAAAAAGTTGACCCTACCGGGAATTGAACCTGGGGATACCCCGGGGGAACAGAGCGCTCTGTCTCAAGTCAAAGTCTGAAAGTCAAAGCGGGATATGAGTAAATTTTTATTTAAAAAAAATTTGGCCTCAACTACGGAGGGATGACAAACTGACAAAATGGTCCTCTCCAACAATAAAATAGGGGTTCTAAAAGTGGCCACATGACTATCTGTTTATCTATCTATCTTTGTCTATTTCTATTTCTTCTATCTATATGTCTGTCTTTGTCTAATTTACTTGGCAATGCTACACTAGCCCCATCTGAATTTATTGGTATGGTGTTATGACGATGCCTCGCTCGGCCGGATTGATTTGTTTTCTTGTAAATGTCTAGACAAACCTAATTGGTAATGGTTTCCAGACATTTTAATCATTTTGTATGTGAATACGTGTGGATAATGGGTATTGTTCGTCCCATCTATAAGAGTGTTCGTATTACGTAACGCAATTTTTGAAGACTTTTGACACCCAAATGTAACGCGCCGAAGTAACGGGGATTCCCCTCCCACCCCTGTAAGCATCTTAACGTTTTACAACGCCCCCCCCCCCCCCAAATTGCGGCCCTCCTTACCTCTACCCTCCATAGCCTCAACAATGACTTATAAGTGATATTCATGAATTCGTAAACTCAAATACTTTTTTTGTCACATTGTCTACAGAAGTGTCATAGACACTGTTCAGGGATCGGAAAGTGATCTGACTGCCGCAGCTGGTGATTCTGTAAGTTGATTTTACATTTTTGTTGACATTGACGTTTGACCTTTGCCATTGAGATTATAATATTATGAAACGTTTCATACAAGCGTTGGCGACGCCGTCAACGGGCCTGACAATTGTGCACAATTCATGTAATGCGCGCAATAAACCGTTTTCGAAATATATTTCAATAAAATCATCGAAGTACTACAAGTATGAATTTTGCGTCAGAAATGCCAAAGTGGCACATAAAAACTATTTTTGTTTGAGTAATTAACGCACGGCAAGCAGACAAAAAATGTATAAATGCTATGATACTCTTCGTATTTGTTATTATAATACCAGGTGAACAGTTGGGAATAATTAGAAAAGCCTTAAGTAATAAAGCAGTAAAACAAAAACCACAGGGAGGTTTGGTCTTAGGAACCAAGATCAGCCCGTTTCTCTCCATTGCTGGATGTAGTCTTCGCCACCAACCTTCTGTTGATATTATTGATATTGTTATTTATTACCTGATCTTCTGTCCTTCGCATCCATCAATAATATCAGGTAAAACCCGTGCAAATAAAGAAACAGAAAAAAGATCGGCGGTCATGCTATCTCGCTCACACATATATCTGTCTATAGTCATAGTTCATAGTGTGAGCGAGATAGCTTGACAGATACATCATCAGCCTGTGTCTCTTCTGCTAGATATAAGCCTCTCCCAAGGCTTGCCACTACGCACGGTCTTCTGCTTTTAGAATAGATAAATTTTAATTGTAGCACAGGACATATAAAAACATACATAGGCAACATATAGAAAAAGACAAACACAAATGTACCCTGCCATAAACCGGTTCCAATTCCAACTCAACATAATGCAGGTTGTAAAAACCTGCGCTGGTCTTCCGTTAGAGCCGATATTGAGGTCACGCACTTACTAAACAAAAAAAATAATACATAAAAGCTCAAAAAAATATATTTTCAAAAAATTTTCGCACCCAGCCGCTTCCTGCGAAGCCCTTTAGGTAGTCTGTTCTAATTATAAATAAAAAAAATGGTAATCGTTATGCTTCTGGGTTACTCATTTAATCACCCCTCACACTGACGCCTCTAGTAAGACCTATAAATTCAATAAATAGGTTTTATAAAAAAAAAAAAATCTAATTTTTGGTACATTTGTTATTATTGTTTATGGTAATTGTAAACTTCAAAATTCAACAGAGAGCTAAGTATTGTACATTACTTTACGTTGGCATGAACATTTAGCAAACAATATATAATATCAGCATGACTTCTTATTTGTTTGAGAGCATGAAAATTTGCATGTTTAATGAAGAAATATTGAATGTATACGCTTTGCATACAAAGGTAGCCTTAGATTGAGTTTTAAAAATGCTCTAGAAACCACAATAGATAAATTTTTGTGCAGAGCAAGAAAAGTAAACCGCGCGGGTGCGAGACGAAGTATTGTTGGGTGAGAACGCACAGTACTGAGGGTAGTTCAACGGCGTCCACATGCGTTCTATGCTCCGAAGATCAAAGCTGCACGACCAGAGACGAAAAAGATAAGTCCGTAGCTAGTAAATTTGAGCGAACCAGCAGCAAACATTCCGAACTAAAGTCTGAGCGTACCAGCAAAGTTTCAGAACACTCGACGAAATATACGAACGATAGCTCAACACATAAAAGTGTTGCAGGAAAATTGCGAGTCAAAAAAGTTGGGTATAAAAAAAGTGAAGTGAAGTATGACACAGATGAAGATGAAACAGCAAGACTTATAAGATTGCGAAACACCGATTACTTAGGCATTGTTGAAGATGCTCTCAAAGTGGTCGTCGCATTGGATGGATATCCTAAATCTAGAATGCGTCTTTACCAAATGGAGAGATTTCAAAGTTGTCTAAACGACGTTATAAACGTGCATCTAAAGGCTGGACTCTTGAAGAGAGAGCCCACGTTTTTGGACTGCTATTTGAACAGAGGCGCGATAGTATGTATATGTAAAGATGTCGCCACGCGTGATTGGATCGTGCACGTCTCGCTAGGACTTGAAGATAGAATGTTAAATAATCTTGTGTTACTTAAAACTAAAGTGAAAAGATACTGCATGGGTTTGTTGAAATTGTCTCAATCTTCTTGGCCTTCGTCCGCACAAGAAGTGTTTAGACTCTTGCAGTATTTTAATCCGACTCTAAAAACGGATCTATGGAGGATCTATTCACAAAAGATTAGCGATAATGTTGAGATCACTTCTTTTTTCATCGATCGTGTATCGGGTGAGATTTTACGCGGTCACTTGTTTAAAAATGTAATAGACTACAATGCTATGCAGTTTGAGTTGACCGGTTACAGGGAGATATACTATGATAATTTGATGTCAAATGCTGATAGTGTATGTAGTGTAGCGACTAAGGTTGAGCTTTTAGAAGACTTGCGATCTGAAGAAGTTACTCCAAGAAACGAGTCAAAAGGTTACAAGAAAAATGAGTCGAGTCGTGTTCGTGAAATGGAGACTGAAATTGATTTAATGGAACAAGTTCGGAATATTAATTCCAGGAAAGATGACGGAACTGATCATGGCATGAAAGGTGTTGATCAAGATGAGTCAAAAATGTATACGCAAACCATATTTAAAGATAACGAGGATGTGCATGTAATATGGAACGAAGAGCGAAGTAACGAAACTTGTAACTGCGAAAAATTTTTTAAAACAAATTTATTTGTTCGTGAAAATAATGCGACTTCCACTTCATTAATAATATCGGAGAATGATTCCGTGATGACTAGCAATGACACTATCCTGAATGAAAGTGCTATGGCAATAGACAGTAATAGAGGCATCGCTTACCATAGACGAACGAATTATTTAGATGTGGATGATGAATTAAAAGTAGCTATAACACTAGAGGGATACCCCCTTGACAAGTTAGAAGGAACTCACATTAGACGACTAAAGCATCTGTTTAAGGATTATTTGCATAAAGATATGAAAAACTTACGGTTTCAAGAAATGATTGTTCCCAAATTTCAAGATGTTTACTTGTCGAATGGAGCTGTGATTTACATTTGTGATAGCTTAGAAACTAAGGATTATCTCTTTGAATTACTTCCAAAATTTATTAATTCCACTGGTTTAAAATTAACTTTCAAAGATGTTAAAGATTTGGTCAGATATACGAGAGTCGTGATGCGTGTACCGAAAGAGAAATGTCAAATTGAATCAAACGTAATTTTAATGGCTCTAAAGCAAACATATCCGAGTTTGAAACCGGACTGTTGGAAATATTATTCAGATGTTACTGGCAAACAAAAGAGACAATTTGGCGTAGATCCAAACTCTTTGGATGTAATCAAATCGTCCGACTTTGATCCAATTTACGAAGGAGAGA
The DNA here is from genome assembly GCA_944738685.1 of Synanthedon myopaeformis. Classification (NCBI taxonomy): domain Eukaryota; kingdom Metazoa; phylum Arthropoda; class Insecta; order Lepidoptera; family Sesiidae; genus Synanthedon; species Synanthedon myopaeformis. Next base: position 2,944,714 of record OX122943.1, read on the forward strand.
AATTGGTGTTTAGAATCATCGATAGACAAAAGCGTGAGGTAAAATTTCCGAATGTCAAAACTGAAATCGATGACAATGACGATATGAAAGAAATTAGAGAGGTCATATCGAAAATTATGTACACTCATATAGAAGCAGTTAATAAGGCGCAATTGAACAAATTTAGAACAAGTCATTATTCGGATTTGATTGCAGACGATCTTAAAGTCTATATAGGACCTACGAATTATCCTGAAATCAGAGTCGAAGAAGCTCTTTTCCACTCGATAAAAAGGGTATTTGAAAATGTTGTGTGCATGGGGTTTCAAAGTGGAGATTACACTGAAGCCACTATACCTAAATTTCATGATATGTACTTATTCGACGGTGTCATCTTTATCATCTGTCAGAACACAGAGTCAAAAAGTTGGATCGAAAATGCTCTGTCTATATACAACTCTACAAATCCTATGCAATTTTCGTTGAAATCAACCGAATTTCGAGGAGCTGTGGGCATTGTTACAATGACGATTCGAGCCGATAGAGATTTAGATGAAGTGATAGAGATCTTGCAAAAACAAAATCCAAGATTGCGTACGAAATTTTGGAGGAAAATTTCTATAGAGAAGGGTGAGAATGAAATCAACGTCAATCTACAAATAGACAAGTTATCTGCTCAAGTTATAAGCGGTGAACAGTTTAACAATTTGATTGGTGATAATTTTGTGGAGTTTAAGTTGGGACATCTACAGTCTCTTATCGAGCCTCAGTCTCATCTTAAGGAATGTGTACTAAAACCATATAAAAATAAAAAGTTGTCACGAGATGAAATTGTCGACTCTGCCGAGTTGAAGAGAAATTTGAAGGTCCGCCTATCTGAAAATGTTGAAGATAGTTTAGAAGATGCAATTTTTATCAAAAAAGATGAACATACAGATAAAGTTATTGAAGTTGAAAATAGAAATGAAGAAAGAAATGACAGGATTGAAGATTATATGAAAATGATATTGAAAGTTCCGCCGTCACTTCTGATCAATGATAAGGATGACCTGAAGATAATATTTGAGCTGCTTGAAGATAGAAATCCCGGTATAAATACTAAGTTGTGGCAATTTATCAAAGATGAAAACACGAGCAAGGGTAAATTTAAGCTTTTAGTGGATAACCAGTCTGCGATGTTGATTAAAAGCAAAACATTCAATGGTATGATTGCAGGGGAAACATTGAAGTTTTATTTTTAAAATTTTTCTGATAACTGATAACATGATGATGATTATTACTTATTTTGTATACATATATACAATGCCGATTTATTTACTTTACTAGCATTTAAAAAAATATGGGAGTTGTATCTCTCAGAAGCAGTTTTCCAAGATGCTATCGGTTCTGGGTCGTGTCTTTTCTAGCAACGATGCCTTTTTCTTTCTAATAATTGCATGAAATCAGTCGTAATTCGTGATTCAGCAAATATTAAGAGGCACTACAGAAGCAAGGCACAACAGCATTCTGAATCGTTATTGCATGAACTATTTCATTTATGATATGTTATGTTATGATCCTATGTAACCGGTCAATGATAGCTTGCTTAAGTTGGCATCATGTTTGCTTAGTTTAGACTAGGGTTATTTTGCGGATATTCGCATCCGCAACAACTTTCGCATCGATTTGTAATCCGCAATAATCAATGCGAATCATTTGCTGATGCGGATATTGAGGTAGTTTTAAATCTGGCAGATTTCCCCAGGATAAATGATGAAACTTTAATTTCTTTTCAATTTTTCTACTGAAAGTTTGATTACTTAATAAAAATTTACTAAAATAATTAATTTCGATTATGTACTTCTGCATTAAAAATTAAATCTATTGACAAACTTGAAATCTGATGAGATCTGCAATTCTGCATTAAAAATTCAGCTTAGATCAAGTCTTTTTTTATAGCATTTAAGCCGAGACTTCATACAAGGCAAGTAGAATAATATTGAATTGTAGTTTTGGTAGAAGTTTATAAATGATAAAAGTCTTCACTATAGTTTCTTCAAAGTACCATAAAAAAAAAGATTGCATGAAAATTTGTAGTTACTATAAATGCTAAATGAAATTTTACACACATACATTTAATTGATACTGTTTGAAGATTTGTTGATTTTTTAATTGTTTACTTATTATGTGTTTTATTTGTTTAAGTATTTTTCTTGTTGTAATATTATTTTCTATGTATATTATGATGTTATTTATTTTCATGGTTAATTGTTAGTTTTAATTGTTATTGTCTTATTTTATGAGTCAACTGCGTCAACTGTGTCTTTTCCACTTTATAAATTAACGTCGATCGAGATTTTTGTACATACGCTCAGATTTGTACTCAGTATAAGTAGTTAGTTATTGTTGATGCTGTAGTAAAAGATTATTAATTTAATAAATTGATACTTTAAACAATTTTTTTTATTATTCTTTGACACCACAGATCGTCCCCTTAAATGTTTAAACTCATTAAGGATCGTAGATTCCATCATCCACCTCCGTACATTAAAATTTGTTTGCATAACAACAAGTGAACTTTAGTATAACATTAAACAGTTCTTGTTCTTGTTCGGTCTTCTGTTAAATCGAGGTCACCTAAAGTTGCAAATGCTTCTTGGTAGCCAATATTGAGTACAGTTGGATACAACTTCACACACACATTCCACACAGCACCATCTAGTTCCACATTAAGCAACTAATGCTTGTATTATGGATACCAGACAGTTGATATAATACATAGATTACTTTTTTTTTTGTAAATATATACATATAATATAAATACAAAACATCCATGACTCAGGTACAAAGGTAAAATGTCAACACATAAACATTTGCCCCTAGCGGGATTCGAACCCGCGACCGTTTGGTTAATAGCTAGGGTTACTAGCCACTAGACCAAACGTGTCGTCAAACTTGAAACCAACCAACTTGAAAGTTCATTTGTCTTCAAATGCTTCGAAGGAGATTAACTTCCATGTTATGTTGGTGATTTGATCGAAAAGCTTCCTGGTAAGTTGATTAATAAGAAATTCTGTTTTGTAAAGTCGGGGTAAGAAAAGGTTCGTCACCTTAAAATCGACATTTCCTTGTCAGTCTGTCGGATAGTTTTCGAGATTTTGAGTAATACACAAACCAACACAACATTTACAGAAAAAAATAAAAGCCAATTCAGGATTTTACATTTGTACAATGAGAATAATAAAAAATAATAAGAAGAAAAAATATTTAAAACAAACTATAAATTGTTATATATATTATTTGATATTTTAACGCGATACTCACTCAGGATTAGTCTCGATTAAAAAAATGTATTCATCTTATTTGTAAATTGTTTATTTCACAGGTGAATTTGCCCGCGTTGCTGTCGGAGGCGTCGCGCGCGTGTATGGCGTGCGGACGCAATGCGGATTTGTTTTGCGGACGTTGCGGAGTTATGCCGTATTGCGGAATCGAGTGTCAGCGTAGGGATTGGCTGGCGAAACACAGTCTCACATGTATCCCGTCCCCACGGTAAGAACACTTCTATGTAGACTCGCTCCCTTCCAAGCGTATTCGGGTATTGCCCTTGGTCCACCTACTTTGCTCACTTGGGTGGACCACGGGCAATACCCGAGTGCATTTTTTATTGCCCGTACTACACCTATCATAAATCAATAGCAGTTGCGTACTCATTCGCCACTCGAGGTTCGTAACTATATTACGCGACCGAAAATGAACATAATTTTGTCATTTCCAATTACACAATACAACATTATAATTATGTCGAGTGACTATAATGATGAAGGAGCACTTGCTGTGTTCTATTTTATAAAAACAGAAGAAGACAGCAACGAATCAAATCACAATTTCGACTGGCTATTTCCCGCTGGTTTTCTGTAAGGGGGTGGTTACTGTTGCCAGCCGGGCTGCCCAAATGAGTTCGAAACGCAGTATGCCCCGTCTGACGACCTTGACATAAAAAAAAGTAATAAAATTAAAATAATTTGTACACATAAGGTCTATAATATCCATGTACAGTCGGGGTAAGAAAAGGTTCGTCGCCACCAGGGCAAGTGTCATTCATGCCAAAATTTCATTTCAAACGTCTGTCAGTTGTCTGCATAGTGTTTTTTAGTTTCAAATGGTACTAAGAGTCTACAATTTTTATTTTATTAATTTATTTATTTATTTAGCAGCTAACTTTACAGCGTGTAACAATTTATAAATACATTAAAAAAAAAATAGAATTATATATAGCCAATTATAAGGTTAGACATAATATTAATATTTATAAGTACAAAAAAATTAAAAAATAATAACAATATACATACGTACATAATACACATTATGAAGGAATGAATTTGAAAACTGACGAAGGTTTTCGTACCCCGACTATCAATCTGTATGTAGGTTTATATATCTTTATTCTCATTAAAGCTTAAAGCTACTTACATGAAAAAAAATAAGAAAAGACTTAATTAAGAAACGAAACATCAAACAGGCAGACAAAAATTATACAATATTTGTTCCGGATTGTAACAAAATCACATTAAAACATTTAAACACTTAACATAATATGTTTCAACAGCTTGGATCTAAATTCTCCAAAAGATTTTGCCTGTTTTATATGCAACGGTAATTTGTTAAAAAGTTGTGCTCCCTCAAAAGTAACCATTTTTTTACCACATGTTGTTCGTACCTTTGGTAAGACAACTGTTTGCTTGCTCGCCTAGTTATGCAATTGGAAATATCTTTTTGTTTAAGCAAGATAATATCAGAATGAATTGATTTATCTAATATCCTTCGAATGAGTATACATGTATTAAATTTAAATAATTGAGTTAAATTCATTAACTTTGTTTCTTTATAAATTTTATTAGTAGGTGTACGATAATGTACGAGTTCATATTATAAAATAATGTTTGTCCTCTTCTTGTTGCTTCTCCCATAACTCCGCTCTCAAACGGCTTTTGATAAAGTTTTCTCTAATGGAAAGAGCTACTACTATAATGCTTAATATTGCATCCGTGCGAAGCCGGTGTCTGGTCGCTAGTTTACAAACATTATACACAGAAGAGTACGTGATTTTTTTTACAGCTTACCATCTCCATCTGTTCAAATGAAGCCGCCTACGTCGCCAATCAAGCAGATCAAGTACAGGAACATTGAAGACTTTGATAAGGGAAAGGTATAAATTAATATATTTTATAAAAAAAAAAAAAATAATTTTTAAATATATGTATCATATGTGTAACATATTATGACATCCCACTTTGGTATTAAATCGTGAAGGCCTCTATATTTTCCT